>JAUDJI010000297.1:0-14912 GCA_037389245.1 Oryzias sinensis | reverse complement strand
GGTCGAACCACGGTTCAGATGTCACTTGTGTTTGAACAGTTGGGGGCACTATTCTCTAAAAAAACAAATGAATCTCGAACTTTCCCAACCATTTCTATTGTTTCTCCTGTATTGGAATCAGCGTCAGTTCACTGCACTTTACCATGGTTCCTGGTAAAAAAGGTACTGGGGCTACACAGTACCTTATCAATGATGAAAATACTTGGCCGAAGGTGCAGATGGTGGTTCAGCTTGCTCTCCTGCTGCTTCAGCACATCGACCTAGACTGAAGCCCGAGGTCTACAGAACTGTGGATGGCAAAACAATTGTGGAGGATGAACTCTTACATTTCCTTGCTGTGAAAAGTAGAACTTTAAGTCTGGAGGAAATTGTGTTACTAGCTGCAAACACCTTTGACTCTGAATGGATTGAGGCCTCCAAGAGAGTGCTGTTTGAGCTCTGCCCGACAACGCAGCGAAATATAACGCACAAAGGAGCGCAAAAAGACGTAAATAATTTGAAAAGTTGTCTGAAACTCCTAAATGAATGTGGGGAAAATATTCCGAGATTTGTATCACATTACTTGGAGGACTTGCCACCAGTTACATTTACAAGTCTGGATGTTTGCGGCCTGCTGAGGAGAGTGGAGAGGTTACATGCTGACGTCAGCGCTATGGGATGCGCGCTACAGCTTCAAGTGGATGTGTGTGCTGATCTTCGTGCGATCACCACTGACGTGAATCATCGGGTGTGTAGTTTGGAAACGGAAATGGCTCAGGGCAGTGATCAGCGTGTCTTTGGTGCTGACCTGGGGGCTAAAGGAGGTGGATCGACGTCAGAGACCCCGCAGGCCCCTAGAGCTACCGGTGCGGCGACAAGTGGGTGTGTCGATGAGCAGGATGGGAATCCCCACTCTTCGACGCAACACCTGCCCCGTCAAAGGTTTCTGCACGTCCCTCCACCCAAGGAAAGTAATGTTGGAGAAATCCCTGTCCTCGGATCACACAGGGATACATCCGGATCCCCGAAATGGAGCGACGTTGTAAAAAAAGGCAAAAGGCAAATGGAGAACAAAAAGGTCCCACGAACAGCCGCACCCGGAGTTAAAAAACCGGGTAAAAATATAATCGTGGGCACGGGAGCAGCAGAGAATATCCGTATGGTCACCACAAAAATGGTGAGTGTTTTTCCTTCAAAATTCTCTCCAGATCTTGATCCAGAGACATTATCGGATTATCTCAAGAGGCAACTTGGCCGGGAGGTGATGTGCCAGAGGCTGAACACTGTTAATAGTAGATATGCATCCTTCAAAGTTTCAGCTGAGTGCAATAATGTGGCTGACATGTATAACCCAGAAATCTGGCCAGCTGGTACTTATGTGCGGCGATTCTTTGAACCACGTAAAGTTGGTTTCACTGGTTTAAACAACGCGCTTCCAAGCAAGCTGAGGGGCGGGGCTTCACCTCCTAGTAGCGCAGCAGTGCCTTAAAAACCTGAACTGATGGATTTAAGAGTACTCTCCTACAACTGTCGTGGCCTGCGTTGTGGTCAGAGTGCAGAGGACCGAGCCCGCTGAGTTGTTGTAAACCAACTGCTGGAAAAATGTGATGTGCTTTGTTTACAAGAGACCTTTTTAACAAAGCAGGACTTGGAGGGATTAAACTCAATACATGAAAATTTCCATGGGGCTGGGGAGTCCACGAGGGATATTTGTGATGGAATAATAAGAGGTCGGATATCAGGGGGAGTAGCCATCCTCTGGGATAAAAGACTTGATTCCTGTATAAATATCATTAGGCTGGAAGTGGACTGGTGTATAGCTACACACTTAACACAGAATGGCAAGGAATGTGTCATCCTTAATGTGTACACCCCCTATGAGTGTCATCAAAATGAAACAGAGTTTCTTAATAGGCTTGCTTTTATTAACTGTTTTATGCAAGATTATACATTTTTAAATGTGTTTGTAATTGGTGATATGAACTCTGACGTCTCTGACAACAAATCTATTTTTGCGAATCATTTGAAACATTTCTGTGTGGATAATGGTCTGACACTCACCTGAAATCTTGCTGCCTGAAGATAGTTTTACACACATTAGTGAAGCGTGGCATACAACTTCCTGGTTAGACCATTGTATTACAAAGGCTGATGCTCATGCCTCCCTGACTAACATGACCATTTTTTTATGAACTGTCATTTGCTGACCATATTCCTTTTGGGATGCATATAAATTTGCTGAGCTTACCTTTGAGGCAAAGGTACAATCCTGATAGTTCCTCATATTTGGATTGGAGCACTCTCTCAAAAGATGAAGTGTCATTGTACTTTGTACATTCAGATACATTATTAAGTTCGATTTCTCTGCCTAGAGAAGCAATTACATGTAGAAATGGAAATTGTGGAGACTTCTGGGTGACCGTTGCAGCACATGGACGCGTGAAAAGACGGCTCCCACTAACCAACTCCAAAATAAGAAGAAACTCCGCCAAAAAACGCGAGGAACACAACAGTACAAGGAATAGAAAGCAAGAATATGAGCGGGGGTCTTTCAAAAAAGAAGAAGAACCCAAACACACAAGGCAAAGAAGACAAAGACATCGAGAAGAAAGGCATGCTAGCACCAGACGCTGACATGGCTAACTTTCAGAGCAGCCTAAACAGCATTAGCAAACAAATCCAGAGTTTGCATAGCGAAATGAAGGCTGACTTGAAAACATTCAAAGAAGACATCACGGCTCAAATGAGCGACAAATTATCCGAATTCAGGGAGGACATCAATCAAAAGCTGTCCAAAATATCAACGGAGATGAACGAACAACAAGAGAAGATAAACGCAACTGCGGCGCGGACGGAGAAGATGGAAGTGTGGAGCCGTGATGCAAATAGTGTGCTGTGTGATTTAATGAAAGATCACAAAAAGATGAAAGAAAAGTTGGATGACCTGGAATCGAGATCAAGACGGAATAACCTACGCATCTACGGAATCAAAGAGGAGGCGGAGGCGACAGAAAACTCGATGACTGCTTTTATTGACAAATGGCTCAAAGAGGAGTTTTCACTAAACATGGATCTCCAGATTCAGAGAGCGCACCGAGCGATGGCTCCAAAGCCGAAGGCAAGTCATCCTCCACGGTCTATTGTAATATGCTTTCAACAATTCACCGTAAAAGACATGATACTCAAAAAAGCATGGGACAAAAAGATCGTCATGTACGGAGAGAAAAGGATCTTTTTCGATCATGACTACGCGGAGAGCATTCTGCAACAACGCAAAGCATACATAAACATCAAAAAGGTTTTAAAGGGAGAAGGAATCCGCTTCCAAACTCCCTTTAACAAAATGCGCGTGCACTGGCCGGGCGGAGTTGTAACATATGCGGACGCCATTGACGCGACCAACGATCTGAGGAGGAGAGGATACGAGGTGGAAGACCCGGTGGGACACCCCAAGGAATTTGCTCAGGCGGAGAAACTACTGTCAACTGGAGTCGCTACATGGAAACCGAGCAGGAAAGAGAGACCAGGACAAGCGGCCAGATGAGCACGCGCACAGCTCCAGGAATTTCAGCACAAGAACACAAACGAAGGATGAGTAATAAAAAAAAAAAGAAAAAACTTTTAAGTGAATAATTATAGTTGAAATCTAAATTAGAATATGACTTGTTAATATGCTTTGCCTTGATGGGTATTAAACCCGACAAATGTTGGTTATGTGGGAATGTGAATTTGTTGTGCGAACTAGGATGGGTAAACTAATCCGGTACGGGATGAATCTCATCACTAGCAAGGGGCCCTCTCTCTTTGTGAGGTCTTACCCCTTAAAACAAGAAGGGAGCCGACTTAATACTACTATTGGTGTCGACTTTCCTTCATGGAAGCATCTGTTCATGTATATAGTTAAAATGTGTTCTAAACTTTTGTTCCAGTTATTGGTTGAAGAAGGTACATCTAGAAACCTGCAGAACGAATATTATTTTGTAAAAGACTCTATAACCATTTATGGATACTAAAAGAAATGAATACCACCTCCTGTCTCTAAATGTAAATGGTTTGGGAAACCCAGTTAAAAGGGCCAGAATTATGACTAAACTAAAGAAAGAAAAAAAGCATATAAACTTCCTGCAAGAGACCCATTTGACAAGTGCAGAACACGAAAAATTGAAAAGGTTTGGGTTCAAGAACGCTTTCTATAGCTCACACACCAATCCACGTAAACGAGGAGTAGCAATATTGATAGCAAACACGGTTCAATTTACATGTAAAAGAGAGGTTAAAGATAAAGAAGGGCGATTTATTATAATTAAAGGAGTAATTGACCAGGTAACAATAACGCTGGTAAATGTCTATGCTCCACCAGAAAGTACTAAAGAATTTTTCAAACTTTTGTTTGACACTATTGCAATTGAAGCTGAAGGTATATGTATCTGTGGAGGGGATTTAAATGTGATTATGGACTATAATCTAGACACAACCAGTAAGAATAGAAATAAGAAACCAACCTCAAAATTTGTTAAAAATATGTGGAAATCAATGGGATTTATTGATGTGTGGAGAGATCTCCATCCTCTACAAAAAGATTACAGCCACTACTCGGAAACTCATTCTGTCTATTCCAGGATTGATTATTTCTTCATGCAGAAAGAGCACATGAGCACAATAATGGGCTGTTACATTGGAGTAGCTGATGTATCAGACCACAATGCCATTTATTTAAAAATTAGACTTAAGGGCAGGCAAAGAAATACTCTATGGAGGCTGAACGCAGGAATTTTAAACAATAAAACAGTGACCAAACAAATTAAAAAAGATATACAAAATTATCTTGAATTAAACAATAATGGGGAATCAAATCCAGCTATTATATGGGATGCGCTAAAAGCAGTGATACGAGGGAGATTTATTGCAATTGGAAGTCAGATGAAAAAAGAAAGAGTAAAACAATATGAGACACCTACCTCAGACCTGAAAGAAATGGAACAAGCCTTTAAAGACAACGCAAACCAAACAACAAGACAGCTAATCAGTGAAACAAAAAAGAAGATTAATGACATACTTCAAAATGAGACCGAAACAAGAATAAGATACTTACAACAGAACTATTACGACTCAGGCCCCAAAGCCACAAGGCTATTGGCTCGACGAATACGGGAAAGACAAGTAGAACTAAACATTAATAAAATTCGAGACCCTAAAACAAATCAATTAAAATGTAATCCAGAAGAAATTGAGAATATATTCAGGGACTATTATGAAGATTTATACACTGAGCCAATGACTGCAAAACAAGAGGAGATGCAAACCTTACTAGACTCATTAGACCTACCTTCAATAGGAACGACACAAAATGATCTTATGACAGCAGAAATTTCCACGGAAGAAATTAAAAAAGCAATTGGCAAGCTGAAATCAAACAAGGCACCTGGGAGTGATGGCTTTCCATCAGAATGGTATAAAGAATTCGAAGAAATAATTATTCCACAGCTTCACTCCACTTTCAATTGGATTTTATCAAGTGGACAAACTCCACCCTCCTGGAAGGAGGCAGTCATTATAGTACTTCCTAAGCCATTAAAGGACAAGGAACATTGTCAAAACTACAGACCAATTTCTATATTAAATGTTAACTATAAAATATACACCTCTATAATTTCAAATAGACTCCAATCATTTATATCAGACTTAATAGATGAGGACCAAACCGGATTCGTCAAAGGTAGACAAACACATGATAATATAAGGAGAACACTTCACATCATAAACAGTATACATAAAAAAAATTATCAGCTGCCTTAATAAGTTTAGATGCCGAAAAGGCATTTGATAGAGTCAATTGGGAATTTCTATATTTAACATTGGAGAAATTTGGGTTCAATGAAAAGTCAATTAAGTGTATCAGTGCTCTCTACTACAAACCAACAGGTAGAATCAAAATTAACGGGTCCCTCACAAATAGATTCAGTCTCGGAAGGGGGACTAGACAGGGCTGTTGCCTTAGCCCTGTACTCTTTGCCCTTTATATCGAACCATTAGCCCAAATGGTGAGGCAAGACACAAGGATAACAGGAGTAGACATCGGTGGACAGGAACATATTATAGGCCTGTTCGCGGACGACATTATGATCTATTTATCAGATCCAGTCAAATCATTTGGTAATTTGATGAAGATTTTTGATAGATTTGGTCAAAGCTCAGGATACAAAATAAATATAAATAAAACTCAGACACTCATGTTTAATTGCGTTACATATCAAGGTTTAAAGAAATGGAAGATAAAATGGGATGCCAAATCAATTGAGTACTTGGGGGTGAATATACCTAAAGACCCAGGAAAACTATATCAAAATAACTATGAACGTATAAATATCAATATCAGAAAAGACATAGAAAGATGGTCCACATACACACTAGGATTAAGTGAAAGAATAAATGTTATAAAAATGAATATACTACCACGCCTCCTTTACCTCTTTCTAGCTTTACCAGTAGAGATCCCACAATCCCAATTCCAAAAATGGGATAAACTTACATCAAGATTTATATGGGAAGGAAAACGACCAGGAATACGATACCACACTTTACAACTACCCATTATAAAGTGGGGAAGAGCCTTACCTAATCTAAAAGAATACTTTAGAGCTGCCCAAATACATCGCTTAGTATACTGGTGTAATACAGAGTATGTTGCCCGATGGAAAGATATAGAACTTTTCACACCCAGATTCCCAATTCAAACATGTATGGGGGAAAACGGGGTCCCAGCCACTGCTAAAGAGCATTTAGATCTAAATCCAATAACATTATTTACTCTTGAGAACTGGTATCATGTTATAAAACAATTAAAATTAGGTAAAGAAATCAGATTACTGAAATGGACAGCATATGACGACAAATTTAGACCTGCACAATTTGACCACAGATTTAAACAATGGGCTGAAAAGGGTATTACGGCCATGTGCAAAATAATAAAGAAAGGTGAAATGAGAGAATTTCAGGAACTTAAGGACACATATGGTCTAATAAATCAGAACCTATTCAGATATATGCAAATGCGAGACTACTATGAAAAGCAAATCAAAACAGAGGAACACAAAATACACCCAATAATTAAAACATTTATACAGGCCTACAGGGTAAATATTCCCAAGATTATATCAGTTCTATATAAGCACCTTATGGATTCAAAAATGGGGTCAACTCTATATGTCAAAGCAAAATGGGAAAAAGATTTGAGAGAAAAAATCTCAGAGGAGATGTGGGATGATATGTGGAAAGTTCACCAAACCACAACGCAGTCACTGAAATGGCGAGCATTTGCCTGGAAAAACCAAATAAGATATTTTATAACACCACAAATCAAGGGCAAACTAATTAAAACTCAGCAACTCTGCTGGAGAACTTGCATGGATGAGGACTCAAATCAGACAACTATTTTCTGGGAATGTGAGAAAATAAAGCCCTTCTGGGAAACCATCCACTTTACTATATGTGAAACACTCAGGTATAAGATACCCCGAACCTGTCTTGTGATGTATCTGGGTTACTTAGAGAAAACAGTACATAAATCTGACCAAAACCTAGTAAAAGTTCTTCTTGTGGCAGCAAAGAAAGCCATAACTAAGAACTGGCAGAAGGCTGACGCCCCAACACACAAACAATGGATGTATATTGTGGAAGAAATCCAAACCATGGAGAGACTTACATACAAACTAAGAATGAAGGAAGACAGATTTCTGAAGGACTGGGAAAAATGGTTTATGTACAAAACAAGGAAAGGTTATGACATATTGTTAACTCTGTGATCAGTATTCTGGATAGGGGGATAATTTCAACCTGACAACTCTACGTACCTTCTTGTACTAATTTTTTCATTTTTTTGGGCGATTTTTGTTCATTATATGCTGTTTCACTGCTTCTTACTTTGTTCTTGTGTTTTAAAAACAATAAAAAGATATTTGCAAAAAAAAAATAAAAAAAAAAAGAAATGGAAATTGTAAAAACCCTGCTCATGTCTCTGCTATCTCCTCTCTGTATGAGAATATAACGAAAGCTTTGCTTGATTCTAGTAGCTTCCTTCTTAAACCAAAAGCTAAGAAAAGGGGCAAACCAGGCTGGAGTTCTCATGTAACAGAATTTTTTTTAAGAGCACGAGAAGCCTCAAGGGAATGGGTTCTCACTGAGTGCAAGATATAAGTATGCAATACGTTTTATTTGTAAAAACGACCAGGCAATGAGAGCTGACTCCATGGCTAGGAATCTATTTTGTCACAACAGTCGAAACTTCTGGAAAGAAGTGAAAGTTAATACTGCTGGCATAAAAACAATTCCATGTGTGGTAGACGGGGCCTCTGGCACTGAAAATATTTTAGAGCTATGGCGACAACACTACATAAGAATATTTAACTGTGTCCAGAGTGATATTTATGTTGCATATGATGCTGATACCACTGGTATAATCACAACACATAATGTTCACCAAGCCATCTCCAGACTGTCTAATAACAAAGCTACTGGACTTGATGGGGTATCTGAGCATGTGAAGTTTGCCAGTACAAGGGTAACTCCACTACTTGCCATGTGTTTTACAGCTTTTCTTGTTCATGGATTTTTACCAGACTCTATGATAGCTGTAATGTTAGTACCAGTGATAAAAAACAAAGCTGGAAAGATTGGTTGCACTGAAAACTACAGACCAATTGCTCTGGCTAGTATACTATCTAAACTCTTTGAGATAATCCTGCTGGACATGATTACAGAGTTTGTGGAAACGACTCACAATCAATTTGGGTTTAAAGAAAAGCTTGGTACTGACATGTGTATATATGCTCTTAAAGAAATGATTTACAAATATAGGAGTCTAAATTCCTCTGTTTTTCTGTGTTTTTTAGATGCCTCTAAAGCATTTGACAGGGTAAATCATAAGAAATTATTTATGAAACTGATGAAGAGAGGTGTACCCAAATGTGTTGTGCGTATTCTGGCGTATTGGTATGCTCAACAAACAATGAAGGTTAAATGGGGAAACCAGGTGTCAGAACCTTTTAAATCCACCAACGGGGTGAGGCAAGGGGGCATTCTCTCTCCTATTCTGTTTAATTTATATTTGGATGAATTGTCTCTTAAACTTAATTCCTGTCGCACTGGCTGTGTGGCTGGAGATCTAATTATCAACCATTTGATGTATGCTGACGATATAGTTGTGTTGAGTCCGAGTACTGCTGGTCTTCAACAATTGCTTAACATCTGTTCAGCCTATGGGCTTGATAATGACATCATTTTTAATGCACAAAAAAGTCTGATTATGATCTCTCGGACAAAAGAAAACAAAAACCAAAAATTCCCTGATTTTTACATGTCAAATGCTGTGCTTGTGTGTACTAATAAGATCAAGTATCTTGGGCATATCATTTCGGAGGACTTGTCAGATGACGCCGACATCTACAGGCAGTGTCGTGTGGTATATGGCCAGGCCAACACTCTTTCTCGAAAGTTTGGTATGTGTACAGAAGGAGTCAAGGTGACATTATTTAAAGCTTTTTGCACTCCTCTGTACACAGCTCATCTTTGGGCGAACTATAAAAGTGCCAGTATGAGAAAGCTGCAGGTGGTGTACAATGATGCTCTAAGAGTGCTTTTAAATAAGCCAAGGAGGACGAGTGCTAGTGAGCTTTTCGTTTCACTCAGAATTAACACTCTCTGGGCTTGCATGCACTCGCTTATGTTCAAATTTATCTGCAGATTAAACGCTTCAGAGAATACTCTCATCTTGGCCATAAGCAACATTAGATTTAGTGCAATACGTTTCCGGTCAAATCTATGGAAACACTGGAGGGACTGTCTTTTTACTTGTCTTTGTAATTAAGATTTTATAGTGTGGTATATGTAATGTTTTTATCCTGGTATTTATTCTTATCCTTGTTAATTAATTAATTTATTTTTTAAGTATTTTTTATTAACTTTTGTATTAATTGTAACTTTACACTGTACCTCAGCTCGTGTATTCTTGACACCGTGTATTTCTTTTTAAATATGGTGGGTAAATAAAATAATAAATTCTATCTATCTATCTATCTATCTATCTATCTATCTATCTATCTATCTATCTATCTATCTATCTATCTATCTATCTATCTATCTATCTATCTAACTTCTACGAATAAACAATGGCAAGGAAGTAGTGTTGTTGTAGAGATAGCTCAGAGATAAAGTCATAGGTTCTGTATCCAGAGAGTCTGGGTTCAAGACCAGTTTTCCTTTTTTTTCCCCTTTTTTGCCTTGCGTTTATTTTCTTCATGTGATGTGTATTTTGCTCTGTAAAGCACTTCTCACAGAAAACGTAACTCATTGTGTTGTTTTGAGTTGGTTTTTTTATCACTATTAACAACATTGTTTTTTTAAGGTTTTTTCATTATAATATACAACATTAATAATATACTAATATTATAATATCTACAATGAAAGGTTACAAGGAGCTTAGTTGAAGCAGATGATATACGTCCAGACCACCAACAGATGCCGCTGTTTTGTGTGGTTTCAAAGCTCTGAATGGTTGGTACATTTTTCTGGCACAATTACATGAACCCCAAGGAAAGCTTCCAGTGACTTCTATTGCCATCCCTATGGACTAGTATGGTGACATGCAGAGGACTGAAGGCGTGGTTTGCAGAACCAGTCTGATCAATGCTGGAGACAGAGGGGCGTGGCTACACCTGAGCCAATATGATCACTTCAATATTGGACCATTTTGTTGTTAAAGAATTCTTTTCCCCTGTCAGGACACGACTTCTGGCATCGCTGATTTGTTTTGTACAAATCATATTTTGCCCCAAAAAGCGTTAAAAGAAGGTGGATGTTTACATTATTCTGTGGCTTGTGAGAATTTATTATCATATTTAATACTTCCATAAAGGCTACTTTTATAAATTGATCTTATTTAAATTAGCAGAACAGAAGTCTTTTTTTTTAACACAAAATCTTGTCGTTTTGCGCTGAATATGTGGAAAACAATAACAACAATAATGATGATGGATTGGAACTATCTACACTTTTCCAGACGCTCAAAGCGCTTACAATGTGTCCGTTATTCATTCACTCCTCGTTCATACTTGGTGATGGTAACTACTGATTTAGCCACAGCTGCCCCTCTGACCATCACCTGGACATTCAGACACATTCACACACCAGTGGAGGACCTGTTGCCCATGGACACAACAACAGTGGACTGGGGGGAATCTTACCACCGACCCTTCAATCATTGTCCGACCAGCTCAACCGCCTGAGCCACTGCCGCCCCAAATATGAGAATAAATTCCCAAAAGAATAAATTCCCAAAAACAAAGTACAGCATATATAAGTACACCCCCTTTAAAAAGTACTAATTTAATCAGAAGCTAAATGAGCAAAAGAAACATTTCCAAACTTTCCACAAAGTTGACTTTTATTGAAAATCTCTTTAACTCTATAACATGAAATAAAGTTTAATGATCTAACTTAGATTGCATAATCTTCCGTTTTTCTTCAATTGGTTTAAGCAAATCCACCTTGCAACAAAAACTACTACATCTAGTATTTTGTAATGAGGCCGTGATTTTTTAAGGCCAACACCAAGTCTTCTAGGAATGGAATGAACAAGTTGCCGACATATTACAACATCCATCTTTGTCCATTCTTCAAGAACAACCCGTTTTAGAGCCTGGATAGAGACTGATGCTCAACTTGTTCTTCAGAATTCCCCACAGGTGTTGGATATGGTTCAGATCAGGAGACATACTTGGCCGTTCAATCACCTTCACCCTGTTCTTCCTCAGAAAATACAGCAGTAGCTTTAGAAGTGTGTTTTGGATCATTGTCGTGTTGGAAAAGTGTTCAATGACCAATGAAGTAATGGCAGCATCTTCTTTTCAGTATAGAGCACTACATTGTTGACTTCATGATCCCATCAATGAAATGCAGCTCCCCCACACCAACATCACTCATGCAGCCCCACATCAGGACACTGCCACCACCATGTTTCACTGTAGGTACCATGCATTTATCTTTGAAATCTCACCTTTGCAATGCCGTACAGTTTTAAAACCATTAGTTTTGAAAATGGGGATCTTTGTCCCATTACTCCAGAGTATTGAGTCTCAGTAGTCTTTATCTGTTTCAGCATGAGCCCGAGTAAATTCTAGGCATGCTTTTTTGTGACTTCCTTCCTGGACGATAACCAAGCATGCCATATCCTCTGCAGTGTGCGCCGTATGGCATCACGGAAAACAGTGTCTCCAGTTTGGAATTCTACTGCTTTAGCTAACTGCAGTGAACTTTCATGGTGGTTTTCTTCAAGCCTTCTTATCAGAAGACCCCCCTGTCAAGAGGTTAGCTTGCATGGACGACCTGGACGTCTCTGTATGATTGTGACACTTGCATCTTTCTTTAATTTTTGGATAACTTTTGCAGTAGTAAATTTGACTTGTATGTAAAGCTTTGCTGATCTTGTAGCCCTCACTTTTTTGTGCAAAGAAAGGATTTCCTTTCTCAGATTTGGTGACATTTCTTTTCCACGGGGAGCCATTGCTGACAGCATGAAATGGGAAGGCTGTTCTTTGTTAAGAAATGCCCTTTTATGGACACCTCTTAAATTAGTCATTAGACTCAACTGTGGTTGGATGCCTGTTAATTAGAAATTTGTAATTTTGAGTTTGTCTTTTATCATAAGACTATGACTCAGGTGTACTCATTTTTGCTACATGGGTTTGAATTAATTTGTTAGGAAATCAATTTTTTGTATGTAAATTAACATATCCTGAATGACTGCAATCAATGGCCCACCTTTGCAGGAGTATTTTGTTATCTAGTATTTCACAGAAAATGTTGATTCTGAAAGGTTTTCTGACACATTTAGTGAGGTGTATTCATTTATGCTGAGCATTGTATTTATTTTAATTTGTCCCACACTGGACAATAAAATTAATAAAAATGTCATGAAAAAAATTAAGGTGCTTTTTAATTACTATTCTATATATATTTAAGCATTTATGTTTTGATTTCAAATTTTATTCATTTATTGACAATTTTAAATAAATGATGCATTTATTCAATTGTTTTATATTCAATTTATTTATTTCCATGAGTCTCTTCTGGTCCTCCAGACTCCACAGGCATTTTCTCCAATGATCAGTGTTTAGTGATGCTTAAAAAAAACAAAAATCCTGGAAACATATAAAAAGTATAAACTATAAAAGGTATAAAGAAAATGTTTAAATGTTGTTTTTGTGTCCCTACAGTCCTCCCCCAGCATTGGATGACTGAAGAGGAAGATCTCTGCAACCAGCAGAGGAACTTCAGAGTGGAACAAGTGGAACCAGAACCTCCACAGATTAAAGAGGAACAGGAGGAACCAGAACCTCCACAGATTAAAGAGGAACAGGAGGAACCAGAACCTCCACAGATTAAAGAGGAACTGCATGAACCAGAACCTCTACAGATTAAAGAGGAACAGGAGGAACCAGAACCTCCACAGATTAAAGAGGAACAGGAGAAACCAGAACCTCCACAGATTAAAGAGGAACTGCATGAACCAGAACCTCCACAGATTAAAGAGGAACAGGAGGAACCAGAACCTCCACAGATTAAAGAGGAACAGGAGGAACCAGAACCTCCACAGATTAAAGAGGAACAGGAGGAACCAGAACCTCCACAGATTAAAGAGGAACCAGGGGAACTCTGCATCAGTCAGGATGAAGATCAGCTTGATCTGAAGCAGGAGACTGATACCTTGATGGAGATTCCTACTTATGAGGAAGATGAGAACAGTGAAGCAGATCTAAACAATCAGCAGAGCTTTAATGTAACTGATAGTCAGGATGAAGAAGGAAACCAACATGAAGAATCAACATCAACTACAGATGAAGAGACAGACCCAAAGAACAGAGATCAGAGGGACAGAAGTCATGTCCAAAGTGTGGACATGTCAGCAGGTCAGTGTGACTCTGATCTTCATCTCCATACTATCGGTATGTTCACTTCAACAACGGTTCTATCCTGAGCTTCAAGCTCTCCAAACATGCAGTCCATCAACAGCGTGTCCTGGAAGAGTCTCTTCTGTCCCTTCCAGTTGAAAAGACAGAAGACATTGTTGGTCAGTGCAGCCGACAACATTCTTCAATTCATATGATCTTAGGTAGTCCCCTTTAACACACCCCACAACTCACCAAATTTTGCACACACATCAGGAGTCGCATACCTTTTTCGACCGGCATTGGTGCACTAAAATGGCTTGATGGCACCACCTACAAAATTTGTTTTTGAGAGCCCCGCCATATGCTTTAACGTACGAGGTTGATTTTAACAGGGCATGTTTATCAGATGAAAACCAACAAAAAAGCTGTCACTCGCACAGGAAGTCACTACAGATGTAACATAAGACAGTAAATCTCTCGTATCCTTTTTTAATCAATGCTGCAAATTCTTTTCCTTATCTATGCATCCAATGAAATTAAACTACAACACAAACAAACATAACATATAGCAAATGTGTCTAAAAAATTATATGTATATACAATATGTAGCACCTTTAAACACCAAAAAAATAACAAATCCTCCCAATAAAAGCACAAAAAATGAAACACAAAATTTAAAACCCAAATCAGAGATTGCAATTTTAAAACGATAATTTGGTAACGCTTTCTTTTACAGTACAGTACTTACAGTGTACTTAAGTGGTATTTACGTGGTACTTATAGTGTAACTACCGGGTACTTTCAGGGTACTTACATGGTACTTTTTATGGAATTTACTGGGTACTTACAGTGTGTTTACATGGTACTTTCTATTGGACTTTACTGGGTACTTACATGGTACTTTTTGTGTCTACTCTGTACTTACATGGTACTTACTGTGTATTTATATGGTACTATTTGGTTCATACCTATGTGGTACATACTGGGTAT
>JAUDJI010000296.1:0-14912 GCA_037389245.1 Oryzias sinensis | reverse complement strand
TGCTTCCAGACGTGCATGACCCCCCCTCATCTGTCATCTACTGACACTGAAGCAGAAACTCTGATGGAGCTGAAGGGAGGGGCCTGACTATTTCCTGGAAACAGCTCCTTCTGATCATCAGTCAGACTCAGAGGAACAGAGAGTTTGTTCACATGCAGCTCAGGAAAATGGCTGACAGTCAAGCTGAGAAGCTTTTCTTTCCATGTCTGTGAGAATCACAACCTTTCAAATCCACAAGATCCTGAAAGTGAAGCAGAAGCTGAGAGAGGAGCAGATTGAAGTCAGAGTGGGAACAAGTCAGAACAGCAGAGATTTGATCCCAAAGCCAACGGTGAACCACATTCCTGAATGAGTCTGTGTTCCTCAGGAACAGGGCGTGTCTGATTCTGCAGAGCATCAAGGTTTCCTGCAGCTGGATGGAAGGAGTGCTGCCCCCTGGTGGACAGGAACTCAGCAGTGCAGCTTCAGGATGGAGTGGCTTCCAACAGATCAGATCAACGTTCTGCTCTCTGCTAAAGAGGCAGAACGTCTCCTTCTAAGAAGAATCCAGAGTTCCTGATCACAAACATCAACTGAAGCCCAAATCAGAGCTGATCAGACTGCATGGAGCCCAAGCTCCAGAAAAGAGGAGAAAAGAAGAAGAAGAAGAAGTCGTCCACATGAAGACAGACAGACGGACGGACTTTTAGTCCAATCAATAAAACATCTACTACATTAAAAAAGAACAGTGTCAGAAATACAGCAGTATATAAGAAATGACAATAGTTAATAAAAATAAATGAATAATTATGGACAAGACATAAATAAGATAAACATATTCCTTAATCATACCACAGCAGAAACATTAGCTCCAAGAACAAATAGAAAGACAGTCCCTCCAGTGTTTCCATAATCAGACTGGAAGCGTATGGCACTAAATCTAATGTTACTTCCATCCTAGATGAGAGTTTTCTGTCAGCAGATAAACTGAACATGATCACCTTCAAACCCAGAGAGTGTCTGACAGACAAACAGCTCTCTAGCACTCGTCCTCCTCGGCTCATCTAAAGCTCTCTCAGAGCGTCAGTCAACGCCACCTGCAGCTTTCTCATTCTGCCACTTTGATAGAGTGAAGGAAATTGTTTGATTATTATCATCGTTTAAACGTTAACTCAGGTTGACCTTTTGACCTTTCTAGAAAACAGTTGTGGGTTCATCTGCTTCTCATCCCAGCTAGGATGAGGAGGTTCTAGACACACTGTCCTGAGCTGATAATAATACTGTCTGAACTTAGAATAGACCCACATGGATCATTATACGACACCCCCTAATGAACTTTCCTCTTTGTCTGAAATTGTCTCCGCCTACTTGTGTTCTTAATGACAGCAGCAGGAGGAGAGGCAGTTCTCTGAGAAGAGCAGCGTGGTGGACGTCTTCTGTCACACCGGCTTCTTCTCGATTCTTGTTGTGTTTTTCTTTAATGTCTAGATGCTTTTATCTGACAGATAGTTTCCCCAAAGTTGAGCTGAATACAGAGGAGGACAGATTTAGCCTTTGTCCTCAGCAAACATCCTGCAGCAAACCAGCATCCACACATGGAAATCAGGAGACTCCATGGTCCTGATTGATGTAGAGTCTCTCCAAGATCTCACCTGCAGTTTTTGGAATAATTGAAGCAGAAAAAGTTGCAGCTGTTGTAATGAAAGTTGTGATAGTTTTCAATAATAATTTAAACTAAATTAGATGAAAATGTGACCAGGTAGTTGTTTTCCTTCCAGTTTATTAACAAACAATTTCATGTAAAAAAACAAATGGGAACAAAAATATGTTTTTTTCTAAACCTTTCATATCATTTATTATTTTTTATTTCTTTCAATGTAGTTTAAATTTGTCTGTTGGCCATTTTGCCTTAATCCTGTTTCTTTTATTGCTTTTATTTAAGCTTAACTCTTCATGTTTTTCAAAAGTGAAGCTGAGTTTCTCCTTGATTACAGATATTAGTAGAAAACTGTTTCAGTTAGAAACATGAAGTGGATCAAACACCAGGATGTCTGGCTGTAAATGATAAACTCACATCATGAAGGAGAACTGAACTGTTTATCTCTGATTTCATCAAGATAACTGTTAAAACAGACTAATGTGTGAATTTGTTGTGCTTCATGACAGTTAATAGAGTAGCGTCATTGCAGAGATGCTGTCACCAATGCATCATGGGACATGTGGTGATGTCAGACAGACTCTCTTCTCTGAGCTTCATGGTTTTGTTCTCTTGTTCCACGGTCTGACACCGGATTCTGTGGAAAGCTACACCGCTAAAGACGAGCTTTAACTGGTATTTCTGTTGGAACTGAGAGACTTTGCTCAGAATCAGAACAAGGAAGTGAAGACTTTAACCACTTCTGATTGGTCAGACTGATGACATGTGATTAAGCCTCCAAGAATGATTGGTGGAGACAGTTAAAGGGGCGGGACTTTTCCAAAAAAGCTGTTATAGCTGCAGCTGAATTGCTGTACCGTCATTCTGATCAAAATGTCTTTAATAGAATCAAATAAACACAAAGAAAAAAGTATTTTCTGATCTTTCATATTCCTAACTCCTCAGTGTTTTATCAGGATGTTTGGATGAACACAGAGCTGAAATCCTGGAGATGGAAATGTTTTTAGATCAGTATAAATTAATTTCCCACAGTGCACCTGACCATCTGTCATGTCACCGGTTGAAACCACTGCTTTAAATAACACCACCATGACTCCTTCTGCACACATTCTAGCTTCTGAGAAAGAGTGTTGGCTTGGCCACATTCCACAATGTCTGTTGATGTCTGAGTCATCTGACACGTCTGCTGAAATGACACGCCCAACAAACTTGATCTGATTACACACCAGCACAGCATTGATAGGTGCAGATGACATTTTTGGTTTTTGTCTGAGAAATCCTAATCAGACCATAAGTTGAACAGATGTTAAGCAGCGGTTCTGGGACTCAACACAACTGTGTCGTCAAATAGTTGATGATGAGATCTCCAGCCACACAACCAGAGTGACAGGCTTTAAGTGTGAGAGACAATTCATCCAGATAGAAATCAAACAGAATATTGGTGGATTTAAAGGTTCTGACAGCTGGTTTCCCCATTTAACCTGCATTGTCTGTTGAGCATTCCACTAGAATACACACAACACATTTAGGGACACCTCTCTTTAAAGTTTCATCAATCATTTGTTGATTTGCTCTGTTAGAAGCATCTAGAAAACACAGAAAAACAGAGGAATTAAAGCTCCTATGTTTGTAAATCATTCCTTTAGGAGCATAGAGACACGTCAGGACCAAGGTTTTCTTTAAACCCAGACTGAGTGTCATTCTGACAAACTCTGTAAACCTGTCTAGCAGGATTCTCCCAGTTTGGACAGAATCCTGTCCAGATCTATCAGTCTGTAGTTTTCAGAGAAACTAACTTTTCCAGCTTTGTTTTTAATCACTGGTTCTAACATTACAGCTATCATAGAGTCTGATAAAAAACCATGAAGAAGAAAAGCTGTGAAACACATGGAGGAGTCACCATTGCACTGGCATCTGCACATGCTCAGAAGAGAGCATCAAGTCCAGCATATTATTGGAGAGGAAAAGAGGAGCTGCTGAACTAAAGTACTCGAGTACTGGGGAATACTTTCAACCTCTGATGGATATTTTAGATTGATTGTTCTCCTGCTGCTGTCTCTGTAGGAGCTAAAGGCCTCTGAACTGTTTAGCTAAGTTCTAGCTCCTTTGATACTCTGACATGTGCGACGGGCGGGCTGTGGTTTCCCTAAACGACGAAGAAAATGAGTCTTTCACTGCGATGGACTCAGCATTACTTTGTTTCTTTTATTATTTACACTACTGAACGGATTGGACTACTCTTTTCAAAACCATTTCTCCCTCTGGCTCATGCTCACCTATCTGAAGTCAGGTCATCATCAATTTATAATGGACAGCAAAACATGAAAACAGCGACACCCACAGGACATGTTGCTCCATAGGGCTCCTACAGTCTGGTTGAGTTCTTCAGCATTGAAACTTTCCTCTTAGTTTCTAGGGCAGAAAAATGCTCCGTCTGACCTTTGACCTCCACAACATCAACTCAGAGAAGGAGGTGAAACAGCCTGAAAACGTCCCCAACTCTGACTTTGCTGCTGTTAAATGCTGAACACATAAACATATCATCAGAACAGATGATGCAGAAAAGAACCAATCAGAGAGGAGCTCCCAGCTGTTCCATCAGAATCCTGTCAGAAGTTCAGAAATGAAGGAGATGTCAGTACTGAGAGGATTGGAAACATGCAGTTGTTCAGCACTGAGGACCTGAGAGCCTCCCAACCTTCTTCAGCAGAGATCAGAGCACTGAGGAGCTTCCACAGCCTCTCTGGAATGTCATTAGAATGTGAGCTGAGAGGAAGGCTGGAGCAGAGTCACCAACTGTTTGGAAGAACCAGCAGAACTCAGAGTTTGGCCTTCAGCTGCATTCTGCTCTGTTTCTGGCAGAAAGGTGACCTGCAGTGACCTTTTTGGAAGAAGACAAACTTCAGTCTGAGCTCTTCCTCTGCTGCTCCTCTTCCTCACAGACCTTCATCATGAGTGGAGAAGACAACAGAAACACAAAGACTCACCGTCAAGAAGGAGAAGAAGAAAGTCCTGCTCTGTCTGCTCTGACACGAGGAAAACTCTCTACTTCCTCATTTCCTGATTCAGGAACACCTGAGCAGAGCTCCGCCCCCTTATGGGTGTGTTAGGCTCCTCCCAGAAACCTGACAGAGTCTCCGTTTTACTGAACAGGAAATCAAATGATGCGTGTGTGTATGTGTGTGTGTGTGTGTGTGTGTGTGTGTGTGTGTGTGTGTGTGTGTCTCTCCTCCTACCTGCAGTTACAAGAAATCACGTGTCTGCAGCTGCAGCAGTCAATACGCTGCTGGGTCCTAAAGAGTAAGAGATTCATCTCTGAGGGGCTGAAATATTCAGAGCCCCCCAGGTGCCAGTGGTTAAAATAATCTGATAAACGATGAACACTGATCAATCAATTGTGTTTCACACTGATGCTCAATCGTGCACTAACCCCACTTGGACAGATCTGTGGAGATCTGCTGGGCTCCACATATTTTCATTTCATGTTTCTTTTTGTAATATAAAGTTATTTCCCTCATAATTGTTTCTGACATTATTTTAATGTTTATAGAGATATTTTTCTACAACCCACTTTATAAACAGATCTGTGTCTGTTAGAATGAAGCTGCTGTTCCACAGAGAACCGTGTCTCTGATCAGAGCAGCTGGAGTCTCTGAGCTTAGAGCAGCTTTTTGGCGTCTGAGCTACTTTTGAATCCACCGTGTCTGAAGATCTACCTACATATCTATATATATGTATATGTTTATATATATATACAGTGAGGTGAATAAGTATGTGATCAGCCTGTGATTGAACAAGTTCTCCCACTCAGAAAACATGGGGGGGTCTAGAATGTTCATCAGAGGTTCATTTCCACAGTGAGAGACAGAATCTGGAGAAACATTCAGAAATCACATTGTACGATTTTTTCAACAATTTGTTTGTATATTACTGTGACAGATTGTATTTGTCTTTCATCCAAATGACTGAGTGACAAAGCCACATGAATGTATCATGTTTTCTGGATTCTACACCCTATGAGGTGCAGAGGTCCTATGTTTTCCTTTCATTTTAGTGCATGTGTGTAATTTGTGTATTTGTGTACCGGGGTTGTCGCTGACGTCACCCTCACAGCTGATGAGATCAGCTGGGGTGTGTTTACTCACAGCATGGCTTCCAGGTTAAAGAGGGACAGACAAGGTGGGCTGGAGGCCTAAGGAGAGAGACAAACTCTGACAGGACGGAAAGGGACACTAAGAGAGCCCTTCCAAGGAGCAAGAACGCACGGAATACCCCGGACACCGACCATCGGGAGTTACAGAGGAGGATCTGACGTGGAGCTTTCCAAATTCTGATTATTATTAATTTCTTTTGGGGATGGACGTGGCTGGAAAGTGACCAAGAGCAAAATGAGAAGTTAACCCGAAGGACGGGGTGAGATCATTTCAGTTTTTCTTTTCGTTTGACTTTGGGAGGGATTATTATATTGGAGCGCTTCCGCGCATAAAGGTGGAGGACGCTAGACGGACAATAGGGTGTCATTGAACACGCGTGCACAGACCTATATGTAAATATGGGGAGAGCGATTCATGGAGGGTGACTGGGATCTATGATTGTTATGGTTCTAGAGCATATCTTGATTTAATTGGTTGTTCATTTGTTCATTTGTGTTCAATAGTCGACCCGTGACAATTATCTTAAGACTCTAAATGAACTGTAGAGTGTTACAACTGAATTTCCCCAAAGAAAAGTCATTTTTCAACTCCAGAGACTCCCAGAGTGAGACACCTGCTGGCTGTTCTTTGTAACTGCAGCTTCTAGAAACCTCTTTGTTTCTGTTTTCATCTTTTCCAACAGTTTGTTTTCTTCACATGAAGCCTAAAGAAATGTCCTCAGAATGATGGAAACAGTTTTTCTGCAGCTTGAAGCTGTTCTGGAAGATTTTCTTCTTTAGTGCAGAGAAATCTCTCCTTTGATGAGACGGAGGAACTGCAGCAACGTTTCCTGGAAAACCTCCACATTTCACTGAAACCATGTTGGAACTTTGTCCATGAGGTCACATGGTCTGGAAGAAGCCCCAGTTCCAGCTGACAGAAGTCTGCTTCTGATCCATCAGATCTACCTAGCAACAAAAGCAAAGCTTCACGTGTTGCAGCAACAGTTTCCATGTTTGGGAGGATCTTCTGAAGAACAGCTCAGTTCCAGATCACATCATGATGTTTGATGTTTTCTTCATTCCAGGAAATCATCTGTGTCTCCTTTGATCTGTGCTGAGTCAGCACTTTGACTTCTTTACAACTTTAGATCCATCATTTACAATCAAGGATTTATTGATAAATATGATTTATTGACAGAAAATAAAGAGTAAATGTATTTCTCATCCAGCAGTGATTGTAAGTCTTTTATTTTGAAATTCCGATCATCATGGTGGGATTTCTAGATCTGCATGAACTCATCCTGAATCCAAAAGACACTGGAGCATCAAATAATCCAACCCATCTCTGCCAACATGAGGCTCTTACTTTGAAAAGTCTCAGACTTCCTGCAGGGAAACAGGCTTTCTGCTGCTGCACTGGCAGATGTGCACGAGCTTGAAAGAGCTTCCTGACTGAGGAGCTGCAGACTTTCTCCTGCAGAGCAGCAGCTGACTTCAGCGTCGTCATGGGAACACAGTCTGCTGCTGCTTCTGGAAACGTCTTCAAGGCTGTGGTGGGACTTGTTGGTCTGGAGGACAGATTCTGGGAGCAAATGCTGCTTCAGCTTCAAGCTTCAGCTCTTTTCTTCTGGCAGAGCTTAGAAGAAATGGAAACCTCCTTTGTTCTGACTGTTTGCTCCAAATCCCAGATTCAGGAATTCCTCCAAGAAGTTCAGCTCAGAGATCATCAGCAGAGAAAAGCCTGAAGTTCTGATGACAACAGAACATGATCAATATTATTGATCCCCATGGAATCCAGAAGAAACTCTGAGGTGAAGACATGAAGACACAAGCTTCAGAGACATGAGGACAAGTCAGAGTGGATTCATTCTGGACTTTCTTCTCACATCTTCTCTTCACAACATCTTTGTCTTTGATCCTTCAAATCTTCTGAAATCTGATCATCCATGGATTGTTTTTGTGGGATCAGATCCAGAGTTGCTGAAAGTTCTGCTGCCCTCTGCTGGTCAAAGTGTCCAAACATTCTCTGGGATTCCTTGGAGTCCAGATTCTCCTGGATGTGAACAGTCTCTGCTTCTGGAACAGAAGAGTCCTTCTCAGAGCAGCATTGAGGATCTGTTCTGTCCGGCTGAGAGCGCTCCCTGCTGGTAGGAGACAGAAGCACATCAGCTGCTTTTCTTTGGCCGTTCAGAAACAGTCTGGAGACTCTAAAAAACCTCCACTTCCTGAAGCAAACGGATGCAGAGCATCATGTTTGATCCTCTTCCTTCAGAAACGGCTCCATTGTTCCATGGCTCAGCAGTTTGACTAAAGCAGCTGAGAGTCTGGATGCAAACAGACCTCAGCAGCTCATCCAGAACGCCATGACAGAAGCACATGCAGCAGCACGTGCACGCTCCCAGAGAGCAGCAGCTGATCCAAGTCCTGAGACCTTTCTGTTCTGCTTGGAGCACACTTCAACATGAACTTCATTTCCCATCATTCCATCTGTCAGGAGAGAACAGCTGCAATCAGCTTCCTTCAGGAATGACTGCAGGTAGAAGGATCTTTCATTCTTCAGCACCACCAGGACCCACATCCAGCCCATCAACAGCCAGAACATCAGTGACATCAGCGTCTGATCTTCATCACACCATCATCATCATCACCTCTACTTTTTTACAATCTGATGGATTTCAGTCTTTCTGCAGCTTCACATCAAATATTTCCATTTCCTGTTTTATGTTTTAAATGTTGAAGAAAAATCTTTCCAGTTTTAAAAAGATGAGACTAATAAAGTTCTTGGAAAGACCCTGTCTGCTGCAGGACCTGTGCAGGTGCATTGTGGGTAATAATGTTCTGTTTGGGATATTTGCTGGATTCTGGATGTTGACAGTTGTGTTGGTCTTGATTGTTTACCGTTGTGGTTTGGATGTTTGTTGTTATTTGTAGCACAGCTGAGTAGGTTCTTCATAGACAACATGTCGCTCTGCCAATGTGCCTTTGGGCCAACTTGATTGGGCTGTTTGGAAGAATAATGAGGAGAAATGAGAGCCTCCATCAGATCATGTTTCTGCTGTTATTCAGAATCTGAACCTGAAAGCTGTCTGTCATATTTATGCAGCCTTTTTCAATAGAAACTGATCCAAACTGCAGATTCTATTGATTTCTCCATCAGATTTATGTCTACTTCATTCTATCTTTCAGTCACAAACACACTGGTTATATTTTAATTTATCTATTTATGCTATTAAACCTGACAATACACGTGTGTGTGTGTGTGTGTGTGTGTGTGTGTGTGTGTGTGTGTGTGTGTGTGTGTGTGTGTGTGTGTACACACAAGTCAAGAAAACAAAGAAACATTTCAGTTCAACATTATATTTCTGCTCAGCAGACATGCAGACGGTGGAAAATAGTCAAATCAAAATAGAAATTGTTATATTTCTCTGCAGTGAGGCCATTTGATATTCTCTGCATTTTGGTTCTTAACTGCAGTGTTTATCTGAGTTGTTACCTACAAATACAAATTGGTATTTATTGATCATTTTATTTTAGTGTTAACTTAAAGAATACCAATAAGGTACCAGAGTGAAAAGCAGCAGATTAAGAGGAGTTAATAGATCAGATCTTAATGATACCCATCTCTACTAGATGTTAGCTCTAATAATTCAAAACAACTTAGTTCTATTAACAGGTACATCTAAAATAATTCATTTTGTGAAAAAAAGTTTTGCATATAGTATCATTACACATAGATTCAAATGTATTGATCCTTTTTTGCTTTTGATAATTGTGGCTTAGAGAAGATGAAAACCTAAAAAAAGCTGTCCAAGAAAGTCAGGATAAGAGGAGACAAGACTTTATTGATCCCCGGATGGAAATTCAGTTGTTACAGCAGTCAAACAAGAAATACAGCAGTTAGAAAAACAAACAGTCAGTAAAAATTAAAATAGTTATAAAAGTGGAAGTAAAAGTACACGTCATAACTAAATATGTAAATCCAGCAGCAGTTTCAGCAGTCCTAAACTGTGTCATTCTATAGACTAACTGCTGTTGGGATAAAGAACCTCCTGTAGTGAATCATTTATCAAAACAACCAAAGGTTTTTTTTTAAATGTAGACAATTTCATTTCTACAGATCAATTCTCCCTTGTGCCTCCCTCTAATGAAGTTACTGCATCAATATGGTATGGAGGCCATCAGCCTGTGGCTCTATGTACATGAAATGAAAGCTCAGGTTGCTATGGAGTTCATTAGAACATTGGGGTTTCACCCCAGAAGTTTTAAGCATTAAAAACTTATTTTAAAATATTCAATTATTTTTTAGATATAGAACTTTCCCCTCCTGTAAAATAAAGTCTTCTGCTGATTCTGATTCTGGTACAGAGGTTGAGAGATCGACCTCTTATTAGAAAAGTTTAGAATTTAGAGTTTACACTAAATCCTAACATTGTCAAGAAAAAGTCTTACAAGTTCTCATGTGTTGTTTGAGATTAGATACACAACTAAAACTTTTTTTACATTCTTTACAAGAAAAAGGCTTTTCTCCTGTGTGAGTTCTCATGTGTGCTTTGAGATGAGATATGCAATTAAAACTTTTATCACATTCCTTACAAGTAAATCTCTCATCTTCTGCATGGATTCTTATGTGAATTCTGAACAGAGATATGTCACAAAAGCTTTTACCACATTCTTTACAGATATAACATCTTTCATCAGACCCAGTTTCCATGTAGTCAGACGGGTTACTAAGTAATCTTGAGTTTTTACCAGACTTGATAGAGGAAAGTCTCTCTTCTTTTTGAGATTGTTTGTATTTCTTACCAACATTTGTTTTCTTGGGATTTTTTCCAACATCAGAGTCACACTGACCTTCTGACACGTGAGAGCTGTCCACACTTTGGACATGTCTTCTGTCCCTCCTCTTCCTCTGATCTCTGTTCTGTGAGTCTGTCTCTTCATCTGTAGTTGATGTTGATTCTGTCTCTTCATCTGTAGTTGATGTTGATTCTTCATCTTGGTTTCCGTCTTCATCCTGACTATCAGTTACATTAAAGCTCTGCTGATTGTTTAGATCTGCTTCACTGTTCTCATGTTCCTCATAAGTAGGAATCTCCATCAAGGTATCAGTCTCCTGCTTCAGATCACGCTGATCTTCATCCTGACTGATGCAGAGTTCCTCTGGCTCCTCTTTAATCTGTGGTTGTTCTGGTTTCTGTAGTCTATCTTTAATCTGTGGAAGTTGTTGTTCCTCTACAGTTTGTGGAGGTTCTGGTTCCTCATGTTCCACTCTGAAGTTCCACTGTTGGTTGTTTAGATCTACTTTACTTTTCTCATCTTCCTCATAAGTTGGTATCTCCATCAAGGTATCAATCTCCTGCTTCAGATCAAGCTGACTGTTGTAGAACCCTTCTAGCTCCTCTTTAATCGTTGATGGTTGTGGTTCCTCCTGTTCCTCTTTATAAAGCGGAGGGTCCGGTTTCTCCAGTTCAACTCTGAAGTTCCTTTGCTGGTTGAAGAGATTTTCCTCTTCAGTCACCCAATGCTGGGGGAGGACTGCAGAAACACAAAATGAGACATTTTTATGTTTTAGGGGTTTTGTGTGTTGTTAATATTCAGTATTAACTGATCATCTTAAAACACCAATTGTCTGTGAAGACTCACAGACGTAGGATTAAAAATGCCATGTGGACATTATCATTTTCAAATTTGAAAAAGTTTCACCTCTTACCCAAATTGTCAATTCTGAAAGAGCGGGGGTGAAAGAGCTAGTTTAAATGTGCTCCTGGGGGAGGAGTCAGACCTGAATCTGGATAGTATTGTCTATTTAGACTAAATGGTTTTAGGTCTTTAGAAGTCCTTTGTTCTCAGCTGTAGTTGGGAAGACAGTGGCTACCCTCCCCAACCTGGTAATCTCTTTCAGCTGTTAATGACCTAAGTGAAACTGGTTTGTTTGTCTGGGACTGATTTAAACCTGAGACCACCAGTCTTATTTAGATACTGTTTATCTTTCTTGACAAATATGGCATCTTTTACTCCTCGCTCAAACCATCCTTTCTCTCTGGCTAAAACTCAAACCTCGCTATCCTGGAAGCAGTTGTTTGTGGCCTTCAGGTGAAGTGTACTGCAGACTTGGGTCCACTTGAGTTGGTTCTGTGATGTTGTTAATGCAGCTAGAAGCACAACCTATACAAGCGGCTTTACCAACATGACAGAACCAACTCAAGTGGACCTGTATTGGCTCGAGCAGGGGAACCAACCAGCAAGGTGAGGGGGCCCCCCTTCCGGCATCCGGGAGCAAGGGGGAACCCCGCCATTAGGGCCCTGAACCACATGACAGGCGCTGCGCTGTACTGGGTGGCAGCCATTGGGGCCACTGGGAGCCAGACACTAAGACCCAGGCCAAGGAGGGAGCCAGGACCCAGGAGCTGCCCACCACCCAGCCGGTGTCTCGTGCAAGCCCCGGTGCCTGATCCAAGCAGCTTCAGAGAGCTTCACTGCTTTGTAGAAGGTAACATACCTATGTGGTGGAGCTGCAGCTGTGGTTTCCAGATGACATCCAGCAGTCTGCGCTGACGACAGAGCTCCTCCTCGTACTGGACGATGGTTCCTTCACAGAGTCTGCAGATTTCTTCAGCAGCAGCTAGTCGCTCGCTGATCAACTCTCTCAGAGACTGAAGGGAAGACATGGTTCCTGCTCCGATCTTCAGCTCCAACTCCCACAAACACCGCCGTCCTCTTCACTGCAGCTCCGATCGATCATCTGCTAGTCTCACAATCACAGCAAAAAGGTTCAAACAGAACTTTTCTCCTGGTTGGAGATTTTCCTGAAAGTTCCTGTGATCCTGCAGGAGTCAGTTCTGCTCAGCCTGCAGACCAAACAGAAAAGACTCTGGAAGCTTCCACATGGGAAACTTCAAGACAAAGAATCCAAACAACAACATCTGATTGGTTGACTTTTGGAGGGAAAGCTGCAACAGTCTTCTGTGATTGGTTCAGGTGTCCCTGCCTCCGCTAGTCCACTGCACAGGGGGCAACATTCCAGGGGGGGTTGGTAATCTCCTCCTTCTATTGTTTCTGTCCCACTGGCTCTTTCAAAATAAAGGCTTGTTGTAGCAGAAACCTGAATGGAACATCAGAATGGACTCAAACTGCTGCTGGTTTCAAAGCCTCCTTCTCAACTTCCAGCTGAACTCTTCATGAGTTTGAGCGTCTGTGACAAACTCTACAGTTGAACAACAGCAGTGAAAATCTCCATGGATGTCAACTGGGAGAGAATCAACAGGAGATTTCCAAGAGTTTCTGCAGGAACTCATCACAAAGTCAGGAGCTGCAAGGCCTGATGGGAGATCTGGGATCCTATTGTGACACGAAGGAAACTCTTTCATCTGACACGATCACTTTGATGATAACATGAAGATGGATCCCAGTGATTCAGCTGAAAAACATCCCATAATACTGTTCTAGATGGTTCTAGAGTGGTGTGGAGATTTCCTGTTTCTTTTTCCTGTTTCTCCAGAAACTAGAAGTCAAAGCTGAAAGCAGAAGCTGCAAACTGAGTCTGTGAGGCCGATTTTCCAGCAGCACATCCTCCTCATCTGCTGCTGAGATGGAATGATGAAGCTCAGCTGAGGAACAGCAGGTTTCCTCTCACGTGTTCCTGATGCAGAAAACCCTGTTTCATATCAACTCATCCACATTCTAATGTTTGACTGAATTTACATGAAAAGAAAAGACGTCAAAGAAATCTGTCCACACGGGAAAGACTGAAGGAATCCAAGTTTTTAGCAGATAGACAGAACTTTGATTTTCTAGCTCTGCTTTTCTCCAAAGATGAAGAACATCAAGAAATAACCAATAAATGCTGATCTGGAACATTCTGTCTGGGAGTCTGACTGACACTTTGACACTTTCTACATTCTGCTTTGATCCGGGTCTGAACCCGCTTTACTGCCATCACAACACATCCAATCCCAGCCCAGAACCTGAAGCTGGTTCTGAACATGAAGCCGGTCTTCAGGGACAGCAGGACTGATGAGTTAGTGATCTTCTCAGATGGACTTCAGACCCCTTAGAGCTGAAACTCTCACTTTTCTCTAGGAATCAGCTTCTTGTTGACGACACACTGCTGCAGTCAGGGGAACACACAAGAAACACACACACAAAGACACACAAAGGGGGAGGAGCTTAGCTCAGGCATTGAAGTCATGGTTGAACTCTTCTGGGACTGATTTTAGACACAGAAAGCGCTGGTGTTGTAATCAATAAGATGATTGGTCAGCTTTAGCATCAATGGAAACATCACATGGTCTTTCATTAGAGTCCATTTAGATCATAGTTACAGAAAGAAGAACTGATCAGAAGTCATGAATCAATGGAGATTCAGAAACATTCAGAATATTTCACTAGTCTGATTGGAATCACTCTATTCAATAGAAACCAGCAAGAAAATAGAGATTTTCTCTCCTGACCTCATTATTCATGTGAATTTATCAGCTGTAAGCCATAATTCAGACAAATGGAGCCAGTATTTCCAGAATAATCCTCACATAGATGTTGTGTGTGGACCCCGTTTTCCTTTAGATGATCCAGCTCTTGGTCCACTGAACCTCCAACCTTCTTCCATTTGTTCAGCTGCTGGACAGAACAAAGAAAAACAACCAGATGTTTTTGCTGAGTCAGGAAAATGCCTGTTGGAGCTCCAACATGATTGTTGACGGTGTTCCTCCTCTTTCTGCTCCGCTGACGTCCTCATTTTCAGTTTCCTTATCAGCTGGTAGACGTCTGGGGCCTCATTTCTAAAACTTTGCGTAGGATTTGCATCAGAAGTGGCGTACGGATGAAACATAGGACGTGCGTACGCACAGAAATATTCGGATTTATAAAACCGTGCGCATGCACATCCTACGCATCTTTCCCTTAATAAATCACAACCGATTCTAAATGCAGCGCAGCTTTTGCGGCTTCATGACACGCCCATAGTTGCCCATAAATAGTCCGTGAAACGCCCACAAATTAATATTCATGGCTTGCTAAATCATGGCAAACACCGAGAGGAAATGAAAAAAACGTAACTTCACTCAATGTGAAGTAGAAGTTATCGTTGGCGAGGTGGAAAAGAGGAGAAAAGTGTTGTTTGGAGGGCACAGTGTGGGCATTACT
>JAUDJI010000294.1:0-14920 GCA_037389245.1 Oryzias sinensis | reverse complement strand
ATTGCTCTGTGGAACTTCACCCTGACTTGTATTGCTCTGTGGAACTTGACCCGGACTTCTACTGCACTCTGGAATTTCATGATCCTTGATAACTTTAATCTTTGGCATTAACATCTGTTTTGCTTTTTCCTTAGCAATTTTTTTTAAATTTTTTTCAATAAGGCTGCTGAGTTCGTCTGACAGAATCTTTGTGTACTTTGCTTCAAAGTGGGGACGTCGGCACTGATGGCACCATGATCGACATTTTGTTCTAAATAATTCAGCAAAGATCCAGATAAGAAGGAGACAGCAGCAAAGTCCAAGGCCAATGCTCTGAAAAAGAAATCAAAGTTAGGGTTAAAAAGAAGCACACCTCCTCAGTAATGTACTTTAGGGTCATGGGGCGTCTTTGATCTTCACCCACTCACTGAGGCAACCCGACTGGGGGGTAAATGTGTTCTATGAGAACTTCTAAAGAATAGATAGAAACTAGTACTATTTTCATATTCTTTTCTAATTTGGTAACTGTAGTTCAGCCCATCAATAAGTCACAGAAATTAAATAAACATTTGTAACTTGTGTTTAGATAAACATTTAAAAGGATAAAAAGTACTAATACGGTCAGTTTTCTGCATCAATACTTACACGTGAATCAGCCTTGTAGGAATCTTTAATTCGATCCTCGTCTTTGTTCCTTTTCTTGCAAGGCAATTCCTTCTGAGTAGAGTTCCTTGTTTTCACACAGAAGTACCAGTCTCCATCAAACAGAACCATGGCTATCCAGAGACCTGTCAGACTAAAGTACTCAAAAACTCTCCTCAGTAAAAAGGAACTGCTGCATTTGCGAGTGCAGCAGTCCACAGTTGAAAAAAATGTTTTCTTGTAAAAGATTTTTACAACGTAGACAGCTAAGGTTAGAATCAGAGAAGGAAAAAATATGTACAGACCAATATTTGCATGTCCACCAGGTCGGCATGAACACACAAAATGCATGTCGAATATAAGATGCAAGATAGATGTAAGAACCAAGAGCAGGAACAAACCCAAAGGCCTTCTTAATTTTTCAAAAAGTTTACCAATAAAATTTAGAGCCATGTTAGCAGATGAGCTTCCTGAGGTGGGCATCACGGGGTAGAAGAGCAACTAATAAAAAGTTGGAGCTGCGTAGAACTAAAATGTTCGGCTGGAGCACAACCGTCGTCTTCCTTGTTAAATATATGAGCAGGGTGTGCTCTGTGATTAAACAGCAGACGACTGGCTGTCCAAACAATGAACTAGGCTGCATATTCAAATCAGGGCTTGTGTGAAATTGAAACTTTCCTCATTGCTACAAGCTCTTCACATCTCTTCTCAGCTTCTGACACTATATTTTAAGTTAAACCATTAAACCAGTATTTTTAATAGTTAGGAGTATACTCCATCTGATTGGTCAATTTAGGTTTAACTTCTTTTCTTTTTTAATTTGGTGTGGGAACCATCAAATACATTTATTACTCCCCCCCTTCTCCATAAACTGTCATTTCAGAATTAAATCTAACTTTAGCTTTGTTCAGTCACCCTATCTTCGAGCAGTCATGACTCTTCTTTCTTCAACTATAGCTGTGTACTAAGAAAGCCATGGAAACACCAACTTCAGGATGATTTGAGAAATCCATCTTTTTTATTGCATGCACACCTGATGACCAGAGTGTCATCATTACCCATGTTAGGGAGGAGGGTGATAAGAGTTTAACAGGAAACAAGATGGTGTGTCGGGACACAGTGTCACGGTGCCTGTCAGCTCACCTCCCCCTCCCTCATCTCCTGCGCCTGCTCTGCTGATTGGAACCAGCTGACCTTCATCTCATCATCACCCTGCCAGCCTTCATAAGGGAGATCCTCACAAGTATCCAGGGCCAGTCCGTTATACTCACTCCGGTGATCACGCGTGGCCTCAAGTTGAGTTACTCTCGCTCTAGTAATCCAAGCTTGTACTTACCGTTTGTCTCACGTCTTCAGGTCTTCTCTCCATTGGTCACGCTGGTTCCTCGCCACGTTCCTGCCTCATCGTCCTTGCCCTCTTTTCTCACTCCAAGCGGTGCTCGCCGTCCTCGGCCCTCCACCTCGTCACAGGCTGTCTAAGCCGTCCTCTGCTCTCCACCTCGTCACAGGCTGTCTACGCCGTCCTCGGCTCTCCACCTCGTCACAGGCTGTCCCGCATCGTCCTCGGTGCTCTCCTTCGCTCCCAGCAGTTTCCAGCATCAACGACGTCCCCTGTCTTCTCTTATTAAACATCCTGATTCTACATCGCCTCCTGAGTTTCTTCCGGGTTCCAGCATCTGGGTCTCCCTAGTAGTCCGACCATGACAGAACGGACTGGCCATTACCCAGACCCAGCTGACCCGGAAGGACTCCGCTTGGCCGTCACCCACCAAGGCATCGCTCTGGGACGGCAAGCTGAATCCCTCAACCAGATGGCCACCGCCCAGCAGGACCTTTTCCGTCGCTTGGACGGTATTTCTCAGGCTCTGATGGATTTAACCTGCCGAGGACCTACTAACGCCACAGCCAGCAACACGGTTTCCGCCACTGGAAGCCCGGGCCCCGCTACAGACAATGCAGCTAACGAAAACATCCGGCTCCTTCCTGAGCCTTTCCTGGGTGACGTAGGAGCCTGCAGGGGTTTCCTCCTCCTAATATAGCCCTTAAAGAGGTCTTCTACCAATCCCTTAATGACTCGATCAAAGATCATTTATGTTCCCAGCCCGAAGCCAGATCCTTTGAGGAGTTAGTCACCGCGGCCCTTCGTTCTGACGTTCGCCTTCGTGAACGTCAGGCCGAGCGCCCCCGCCAAGACAAGAGACCCTTTACCAGAGTTTCTCCTCCATCCCCTGCTGCTAACTATGTTCATGTTATGTCTCACGATTCTGTTGGACGCTCCACAGAGGAACCGATGCAGATTGGACATTCTAAGCTCACTCCTGAGGAGCGGCAGAGACGAAGAGATGAGGGGGCGTATTTCTATTGCGGCCAAACCGGTCACCTCGTTCATCAGTGTAGGCTTCGTTTAAACACCCGAACCCCCCGTTAGATGACAGGCCGCGGGCGGGTCCATCTTCTCTCGCCACTGAGAGTTCTTTTTTATATATTCCTGTCAAGCTAAGTTTTTTGTCAAATACCTTCGAGGGTAAAGCTCTCATTGACTCTGGTTCAGAACAAAGTTTTATTGATGACCTCCTGGTTTCTGATCTCAACCTTCCCACAGAACTTTTGGATATCCCTGTCAAGGCGGCTGGTTTAGGAGGCCAGATCCTCACTCAGATCACCCATCGCACTAAGCCCGTTCATCTCATCACGTCTGGTACCATCACGAATTCATACAGTTTTACATCACCAAATCCCCCCAGTCTCCCATCATTCTAGGTTTTCCCTGGCTCCGCGCCCACAACCCCCAGTTCGATTGGGTTAATCTCCACGTCACTAACTGGAGCACGGCCTGCATGGCCAACTGTCTTCGCTCCGCCATTCCCTCGGTCCCTCCTCGTAACGATCCGGATCCTGAGATTATCGATCTTTCGAAGGTACCATCCTGCTTTCACGACCTGAGAACTGTGTTTAGCAAGACTATGGCGGGTTCTCTACCTCCTCACAGGCCTTACGATTGTTCTATTGAACTTTTGAAAGGCGCCACCTTGCCAAAAGGGAGGTTGTTTAATCTATCGGGTCCGGAGAAACTCTCTATGGAGAAATATATCCAGGAAGCCCTTTTGTCAGGTCACATTCGTTCCTCATCGTCTCCGGTGGGGGCTGGTTTCTTTTTCGTTCAGAAAAAGGATAAAACATTACGACCCTGTATCGACTACCGCGAACTTAATCAAATTACCGTTAAAAATAAATATTCACTTCCGCTCATTGATGCTGCTCTGGACTCTGTTCAAGAAGCTCGGGTTTTTTCAAAATTATATCTTCGTAACGCTTATCATCTGGTTCGTATGAGGGAGGGGGACGAGTGGAAGACTGCTTTTAACACTCCACTCGGTCACTTTGAATATTTGGTGATGCCTTTCGGGCTCACTAACGCCCCCGCCATTTTCCAAAATCTTGTTAACGACGTACTCCGTGATTTTCTGAACCATTTTGTCTTTGTCTACCTGGATGACATCCTTATTTACTCCCGGAACCAGGAACAACATGTCCACCATGTCCGCCAGGTCCTCTATCGGTTGTTAGAAAATCAATTATATGTTAAAGCAGAGAAATGCGAGTTTTACGTTCCCACAATTTCTTTTCTCGGTTTCGTAATCGATTCTGGTAACATCCGTCCTGATCCTGCCAAGATCACAGCCGTCACTAGTTGGGAACCTCCCAAGTCTCGGAAACAACTCCAACGTTTTCTCGGTTTCGCAAATTTCTACCGTCGCTTCATAAGGAATTATAGTAGCATTGCTGCCCCCTTGACTCAACTCACCTCTATTAATATACCGTTTATCTGGACCCCTGAAGCTCATTCTGCGTTCAACAAACTTAAGAACCTCTTTACTACCGCTCCCATCCTCATTCAGCCTGACCCCCGCCGACAATTCATCGTCAAGGTCGACGCCTCAGACTCAGGCGTGGGAGCGGTCCTCTCCCAACGTGAGATCAATACAGGAAAACTTAAACCATGCGCGTTCTTTTCTAAAAAGCTCTCCGCGGCGGAAAGAAACTATGATGTCGGTAACCGCGAGCTCCTTGCCATCAAACTCGCCTTAGAGGAGTGGCGTCACTGGTTAGAAGGCTCTGAGCACCCTTTTATCGTATGGACCGATCATAAAAACCTCGCATATCTCCGCACTGCTAAACGCCTTAACTCCCGTCAGGCCCGTTGGTGCCTCTTTTTTGACCGCTTCTCCTTCACCATTACTTATCGACCCGGTAGTCGCAATGTTAAGCCTGACGCACTCTCACGTATGTTCTGTACCCACGACCATCAGGAAGCAGCCCCCATCATTCCAGCCACATACGTTATCGGCAATCTCACTTGGGACATTGAGACTCGGGTCCAGCAGGCCCAAGGTGAGGAGCCTGACCATCCTCCTCCTCCCGATAACACTCTCTACGTTCCCTCCTCTCTCCGCTCCGACGTCCTGTTGTGGGGGCACACTTCCCGGGTGTCTTGCCACGGGGGGGTCCACCGGACTCTCAATCTTCTGAGACGCAGGTTTTTCTGGCCTACTATGGTGCAAGACGTCAGGAGGTTCGTCGCCGCCTGTGCGGTATGTGCCTGTCCAAGTCCTGTAACTCGCCTCCTGCCGGTCTCCTTCACCCCCTGCCCGTCGCCGAACGTCCTTGGTCCTACCTGGCCCTGGACTTCGTCACCGGGTTGCCTCCATCGCAAGGTAACACGGTTATATTAACCATTGTGGACAGATTTTCCAAAGCCGCCCAATTCATTCCCCTGCCAAAGCTCCCCACGTCCGCTGAGATGGCTGAGGTCCTAGTCCACCAGGTCTTCCGTCACCATGGGATACCCAAGGACATAGTCTCCGACCGGGGACCCCAGTTTGTCTCCCAAGTGTGGCGGTCCTTCTGCTCTGCTCTGGGAGCCACCGTTAGCCTGACTTCGGGATACCACCCCCAGTCTAACGGGCAGGCGGAGCGGGCTAACCAGGAGTTGGAGGCCGCTCTCCGTTGTCTCTCAGCCCAGAATCCCTCCAGTTGGTCCAAGTTTCTCGTCTGGATAGAATACGCTCACAACCATCCTTCTGCTGCCACCGGTATGTCCCCTTTTGAAGCTTCTCTTGGTTATGCTCCCCCTCCGTTTCCCTCTCATGAATTGGATTTAGCCGTGCCCTCTGTACAACACCACCTGCAACGTGTCCAACGCATTTGGCGCCAGGCTCTAGTAATCCTAGCTTGTACTTACCGTTTGTCTCACGTCTTCAGGTCTTCTCTCCATTGGTCACGCTGGTTCCTCGCCACGTTCCTGCCTCATCGTCCTTGCCCTCTTCTCTCACTCCAAGCGGTGCTCGCCGTCCTCGGCCCTCCACCTCGTCATAGGCTGTCTACGCCGTCCTCGGCCCTCCACCTCGTCATAGGCTGTCTACGCCGTCCTCGGCTCTCCACCTCGTCACAGGCTGTCCACGCCGTCCTCGGCTCTCTACCTCGTCACAGGCTGTCCACGCTGTCCTCGGCTCTCCACCTCGTCACAGGCTGTCTACGCCATCCTTGGCTCTCCACCGCGTCACAGGCTGTCTACACCGTCCTCGGCTCTCCACCTCGTCACAGGCTGTCCCGCATCGTCCTCGGTGCTCTCCTTCGCTCCCAGCAGTTTCCAGCATCAACGACGTCCCCTGTCTTCTCTTATTAAACATCCTGATTCTACATCGCCTCCTGAGTTTCTTCCGGGTTCCAGCATCTGGGTCTCCCTAGTAGTCCGACCATGACACACAGGTGTAAAAATTAGATGTGAATCCACTTGGCAGATGTTCCAGATTCATTCCGTTGCTGATTAATATTCCATGTCAGTCTGTAAACAACAGAACATCCCTTTCATCACAACACAAATAGCAAAAACTGACCTTCTGTAAATACAATAAAGTGCATAAACAAAGAAAACTGAGTTTGTCAGTATGAGCAAAACCTCCTTATAATATGCAGAAATATAACTAAATCTGCATTTAACCACATAAATGTCCCTCCTCAGCGTGACAACTGGCTGTACGAATGTATTAGAGGTTTTTGTGATCAGTCCAGACTAGGAGGGGATGTTCTGCACCCTCCAGCCAATGTCATCATTCTTCAAGGCCCAATTTAATGGCCAGCAATTCCCTATTTCCTATGTCTTAACTACGTTCAGGGGCAGACAGTTTGCGTGAAAAAAAAGCACATGGGTGAAGCTTCCAATCATCTGTGCGTTGGGTAAGGACTGCCCCCACCCCGGTATCAGAGGCATCAACCTCCACCTTAAACTGTCGGGAAGGATGTGCTTGAGCTAATACCGGTGCTGAGGTGAACAGTTCTCAAGGAGGTTGAAGGTGTCCTTGGCTTCCTGGCTCCACAGAAAAGGGTTCTTGGGTGATGTTAGGCTTGTTAGAGGGCGTACAATAGTACTAAAGTTGTGCACAAAATAACGATAAAAATTGGCCCTATACCATGCTGTTTTAAGCCTTTTATACTGTAGTAAACCATGTACATGTATTTGATACTATAAAACTTTTGGCACCCAAAATATCACATTTTTTAAGTAAATATCAATTTTCTTTCCAAACCAGAGGTAAGACGGCTCTGTCTCTGAGGCTACGCCTTACACTCCTTATGCGTGCCGCCCATTTCATGACATCAACCTAGAGCCTCCGTAGCGTGTCTGCATTTCTCCTACTAAAACAAACAACATCCAAACTTGCGTATTGTGCATATAAAATGAAAGTGTTTTATGGGTGTGTCTGTTAGCCTGGGGGTGAAGCTGTTGGAGCAGACTCTTCCTGGAAGGAAATGTTCTCACTTGTCTTTGTCAACTCATGAAAGCCTCTTGTTTTCGTGGATTGGGAGGGACTGGTTACTGAGAGTGCAGGTTTTTAGAGGAATTCTCAGAAATTCAAAAACTAAAGCTCAAGAAATTGATTTTGTATGGGATTAGCCCTTCAAGCCACTTTAAGGGTTGTCATGAAAATGGAATGTACTCTTGTCATGTGTGTGGTAAATGTATCGTGAAGTATTCCTACGGCTGATGTATAACATACGGATGATGCTGTCGTATGGTACCCTAATGCTACACTGTAGTTGTTAATAATGTATGAGTAGACTCCTGGTCCCCTACTGTATGAGGCCAGAACAGTCTCATATTTCAGAATTGCACACAGTCCCAGTCACAAATGCACACACTTCAATTCACAAACGTCGTTTTATGCAAACATGCAAAATAAATTTGTAAATGCAAACTAAAGGTTTCACAAATGCACACACTGTGTGTCACACATGCACACTGAATGTTTTACAAATGCACAATGTTTCTCACAAATGGTGTGTTGCTCAAGATACAGGTAGGAGTAAAAAGAAATGTGACTCCACTTGGCAGATGTTCCAAATTGATTCCGTTGCTGATTAAATATTCCAAGTCAGTCTGTAAACAATAAAAGATCTCTCATCAAAAAACAAATAACACAAACTGACCTACTGTAAATACTATAAAGTGCATAAACAGAGAAAACTGACTGAGTGTGTTTTATGGGTGTGTCAGTTAGCCTGGGGTCGAAGCAGACTCTTCCTGGAAGGAAATGTTTTCACTGGTCTTTGTCAACTCATGAAAGCCTCTTGTTTTCGTGGATTGGGAGGGACTGGTTACTGGTCACACACTTCGATTCACAAACGTCATTTTATGCAAACAAAATAAATTTGAAAATGCACACCCTGTGTTTCACAAACACACACATTGTGTTACACACATGCACACTGAATGTTTTACAAATGCACAAAAGACAAAATGTGTCAGAAATGCGCAGTAGGTGCTTCACAAACATGATTTTTAGGTACACATTTGATGTGAACTCACCGATCATACGAATTGCAGAATGTGCATTCACAAACCTGCTCTTATTTGTGAATCTCCCCACATTGGTTAGAAATTTTTCTACGGTGAACATTCAGACTCCTTTGACAGAGCAGGTCAGCTATTGTCACCAATGGCTAATAAATCTGTCAATCAAACTCATCAGCAAAGCAGGCGGGATCACTTTCTGTCAATCGAATGGCCCCTTAGACTTTCTTCATGCTGTCATGCAGGTGACAAAAAGCCCCACCCATCTTTGATTCTGTACAGGTGTAGGTACAATGACTATTAGGCCTGCAACAACCGTTCGGGGTCCTTTCGACCGAGGATGACGTCACACTACGTTAGCCCCACTTGGACAAACTACGTAGCGTCCAGATTTGCTTGGGCTCTACATATTTTCATTTCACGTTTCCTATTGTAGTCTAAAGTTCTTTTCCCTCATTTGTAATGTTTCTAGAGAGATTTTGCCACAACCCACTTTGTAAAAAGATCTGTGGCTGTTAGAATGAACCTGAGTGAACCGTATCTCTGAGCAGAGCAACTGGACTCGTAGCTTTGTATTCGCAGGCAGGGAACAGCTTTGTTACAGTGTGGGGTCCGGAGAAGGGTTTGGACAGCAGTCCGTTCTGCTGCAACTGCACTTAATAATCATAACAATAATAACAATAATAAAAGCATGTTTAGAAGATAATCTCGCTCTATGTTGGAGCTCTGCTTATTTACAACAGACTTCTTAATATCTTCTCCTATGATAGTATCGTAATTTGACCAGACCAATCACTATCTGATACGTCATCGGACCGACGGACAGCCAATCAGATCATGTGATGTCAGCACTTGTCGAAAGACCCAGAATGGTTATTACAGGCCGAATGGTTGTGGTACCTACAACGGTCTGTCGTAAGCGTCATTGGCAAGCGGGATAGCTTTAGCATGTCTTGTCAGTTGGTCGTCAAAAATTACTGGCTTGCCCAACTTTTCAGGTGACCTGGAAGAAAGGCAACAGTGGTTGAATGCACTTGGCATTGAATGCAGCGAACTGTGTCCTGGTCATGAGATTTACAATGAATGTTTCACTCGGGATTGTTTGCTAATACTTTGTCCTTATCAGCTTTGATGCTAGCGTCATTTCAACACTCAGACACCCGTTCCCTTCGGTCTTGATCTCATGAAGGTGGAGGAGAAAAATCTTCCACAGAAGGTTCTGTTGAGAAACTGGCACTACTTTTCTAAGTATCATGCAGTGGGACTACGTTACCTCAAGCTAATCTCACTGTCAATCACACCTCCCCTGCTCAGCCCGAAGTCACTGCTGGATCTTCATAGAACTGTCAGGATTCGGTGTGGACACAAAATGCAGGACGCAGGATTTCCAAACGAATGTTCAAATTTAATTTCCAAGTTCCTCTACAGACTAGGATGCTAGTAAATCTATGAACATCACAAAACAATCTGGCAACAAGTACAGGGGAGACGCAGACTATAAACACGAGTACAGATTAAACAATTAAAAACAGGTGCGCACATCAGGGAGGGCAGGTGAACACACAGTGGAAAAGGTGACACCGGAGGGAAGATCAAGACAACTGCAAGACAAGTGAGAAACAGTAAGTAAAAAAATAAAAGCAAAACAAAAAAACGCCCTGGCCCCAATACCTCACAGATTCCCCCCCCTTAAGGGGTGCCTCTGGCCGCACCGCCAGGCTTGTCTGGATTCCGTCTATGAAAGTCCTGAATCAGAGTCTTGCCCAGAATCCTGGAGGATGGTTCCCAGGACCTATCCTCAGGCCCGCACTTCCAGTCCACAAGGTATTGAAGGCCCCTTCCTCGCCGTTTGACGTCCAGCAGGCGCCACACATCGTAGGCAGGCTGACCATCAATGATGCGAAGGTCAGGTGGTGGAGGGGGAGATTGTTGCAGCGGACTTGTGACATGGGGTTTAACTTGTGAAACATGGAAGACAGGGTGAATGTGCAGGGTCCTTGGTAGGCGTAGTTTCACTGCTACAGGGTTGATGACCTTTACCACCTCAAAAGGGCCGATGTACTTGGGAGAGAGTTTCTTTCGATTCTGTCCGGAGCTTTGTGTTGGCTGTTGAAAGCAGGACGAACTGACATGGCGAGTAAGTGGGCGCAGGAACATGATGCCTGTCAGCCAGCCTCTTGTTAGTTGCCGATGAACGAAGCAGAGCAGCACGAGCCTCTCCTCAGATGTGTCTGCAGGGGCGATATAGGTGTTGGACTGATGGAACTGCTACCCCGTTGTTTCCTGAGCTCCTGCTCAGGAAACAATGGGGGTTGATAGCCTAGGGAACATTCAAAGGGGGACATACCTGAGGCTGATGAGGTCAGAGAGTTGTACACATACTCCACCCATGGAAGAAAGGAGCTCCAGGAGGTCTGGTGGCGAGAACAGACGCATCTGAGGGCCACCTCTAGGTCTTGGTTGGTCCTCTCGGCCTGCCCATTCGACTGGGGGTGGAAGCCAGAGGAGAGGCTGGCGGTGGCACCAAAAGCCGCACAGAAGGCCTTCCACACCTGGGAGATTAATGGTGGCCCCCGATCCGAGACCATGTCCACTGGGATGCCATGCAGCCTGAAGACGTGAGCCATGACCGGTTTGGCTGTCTCAGCAGCAGAAGGCAGCTTGCTTAGGGCCACAAAATGTCATGACCACGGTTTTCCCTGCAGAGGGGGGCAGGCCAGTTACAAAGTCCAATGCAATGTGGGACCATGGGCGGCTCGGGACAGATGAGGGATGAAGAAGTTCAGCTGGTGGGCGATTACAGCGACACTGTAATTTTCTCTGGTCCCATGCCGAACTTAGTCAATGATGAAATGTACAGCCGCTTTTCATCATTTAACCGCTGGCTTTCTAGATGGTGCCCTGAAAACAGGGTCGGTTTTGTGGATAATTGGAGCGCGTTTTGGGGGAAGCCCGGTCTCATGCGGAGAGATGGCGTCCATCCCACTCGGGACGGTGCCGCTCTTCTTTCTAGAAACATTTCTGCTAGCCTTAGTCGGTCAACCTGACAATCCAGAGACGAGACCCGGGCGCAGAGCAGCAGTGGAAAACGCTCCTCTGAGCTTTCATTAGGGTTAGTGCTGGTGCAAAACCCTTGCAGGGAAAGTCAAGCAGTTCCTAGCTTTAGCTTATGTGTTGAAAGAAAAGTTAAAGGAGTGCGTCATAGAAACCTTAAAGTCACCGGAGTGAGTATAACGGACTGGCCCTGGATACTTGTGAGGATCTCCCTTATGAAGGCTGGCAGGGTGATGAGGAGATGAAGGTCAGCTGGTTCCAATCAGCAGAGCAGGCGCAGGAGATGAGGGGGGGGGAGGTGAGCTGACAGGCACCGTGACAGTACCGCCCTCTCAACGACCTCAACGACAGAGTCTGCAGCCTCTGTCCAGTGAAAATGTGAGGAGAAGGAGGTCAGACCTGTCAGGGGCACAGCTACAGAGCTGTAATTTCTAATGAACCTACGTAGAAAATTGGCAATCCCCAAAAACCGCCTGAGCTGTCTGCGGTTAGTAGGGATAGGCCAATTCACCACCGCGTTCACCTTAGCAGGATCTGGCCTCACCTCCCCACCAGCAACTACAAAGCCCAGAAATGGCACACAGGGGGACTGAAACTCGCACTTTTCAGCCTTCACATACAGCTTATTTTCCAGCAGCCGCTGGAGCACCAGATGAACATGCCACCTATGTTCGCTGGGATCCCTGGAGAATATAAGAATGTCATCCAAGTACACAAATACAAAACTATGGATGAAGTCCTGTAGCACGTCATTAATCCTTCCCTGAAATACTGCAGGGGGCATTGGAAAGTCTGAAAAGCATGACTAAGTACTCATAATGTCCGAGTGGAGTACTGAATGCAGTCTTCCACTCTTCACCAGCCCTGATGCGCACCAAGTAATAGGCGTTACGTATGTCCAGCTTTGTGAAAACCCGTGCCTCCTGCAGGGCCTCAAACGCAGAGTTCATAAGAGGAAGAGGATACCGGTTCTTTATGGTGATTTCATTCAACCCACGATAGTCAATACATGGGCAGAGGGTGCCATCCTTCTTCCCAATGAAAAAAAATCTAGCCCTAACAGGCGATGAAGAAGGCCTAATAAGACCCGTGCTCAGGGAGTCAGAGATGTACTGCTCCATTGCCTCCCTCTCTGGTTTTGACAAGCTGAAAAGCCGGCTCTTAGGCAGAGCGGCACCGGGCTATAAGTCTATGGAGCAGTCGTAGGGTCAGTGAGGAGGTAAGGAGAGTGCTTGGGATTTAGAAAAAACCTCCCTGTGATATTCAGACGGCACTTTGGAGAGGTCAAGTGGGGACAGCTGCCTAACTGGGACTGCGGGATCAGCTCCAGGAGGTCGAGCTGAACGTAAGCAGACAGTGTGGCATTGGTCACTCCAACTGGTGATCCGGTTGGTGGACGAGTCAATAACAGGGTTATGACTAATGAGCCAGGGAAATCCTAAAACAACCGGATTATGAGAGGATTGAAACACCAAAAAACTGGTGTGCTCGTGATGGTTACCAAAAATGATGAGGTGGACTCAGTGACCTGGTTGACAGTGGCCACAGTCTCACCATTAAGAGAGACGACCTGCAAAGGGCGGGTCAGTGACTCAGTCTTTAAGCCTGCCTGCTTGGCTAGCTCGGCATCCATGAGGTTCTGCTCAGCTCCTGAGTCTAACAAAGCCTGAACAGGAATCCCCCCACCCTCAAACATAATTTGACCCTTCAGGAGACAGGAAGTAGATCTGGTGGGCACTTGGCCACCACTCGTCAGTGTGCCCACTCTTAATGACGAGCGGCGGCGTTTGGGCAATCCCTGCAGAAATTACCCCACTGTCCACAGTAGAGGGCACTCACCTGCCGTCATCCGCCGCACACACTCTGAGGGAGACAGATGACCACGACCCAGCTGCATCCATCAGCTGCATCGATCAGTGGTGCTGGAGTTTCTGTGGGAGCAGCAGAAGGAGGTGAGTAATGTGGGGCGTGGTCACTGGAGTGCCCCCTGGGTTGAAAGGTCTCCAGCCGACGCCCCCGCCTGTGATTCATCTCCTCAGAAAGTCCCTCTAGGAAGGCGTCCGTGAGCGCAAGGGGGTTCCAATCGCTCTCCGAAGCGAGAGTCTGGAACTCGATGGCGTAATCCGCCACACGCTGTCTCCCCTGTTTCAGCCACATCAGCGCGCGAGCTGCCTCTCTTCCCGGCTTTGTGTGCTGGAACACCTGGGTGAAGGCCTTGAGAAAGGCTGGGAGAGAAGCGCAGGTGGCTGCTCCGCGGTGGCCCACGCTCCGGCTCTCCCGGTGAGGTGAGAAATGACGAAAGCCACTCTGGAGCGATCCATGGGGTAGTTCACAGCCTGTACCTCGAAGTGGAGCGCACAATGGATGATGAACGCCCGACAGTCCCCGGAGTCACCCGAAAACATCTCCGGTCCGGCCAGCTGTGCCGCGGTGGAGATGTCTGGACCGGAGCCATATGATGCACCAAAGCGAGGAGGAAGGACGGAGCGGGTATGATGGAGAGTGCTGGATCTGCCCCACTAGCTGCTCGATCTGCTTATTGACTGCGGTCAGCCGTTGCTCATGGCGATCTATCCATGGTGATCTCAGGCAGCTCTCCAGCGCTCTCGGGACGGTAATTGCCGCATGGCCAACCGGCGCAGTAGAGAGGGTCCCGCATACCAACCCGGGCAAAAGGTTTGGTTGTCATCCAAAAACATCCCTCTGCAGGCGACTTCCCGCAAGCTTGCACCTCGCTACATCGGGCCTTACACCATTGACCGGGTCATCAGTCTGACCTGCGTCAGGCTGCGACTCCCGGCGGCTCTAAAGGTGCACCCCTCTTTCCACATCTCCAACACCAAGCCCTTCCAGGAAAGTCCCCTTTGCCCGCCGTCCGCTTCCCCACCGCCCGCCCGGCTCATCGACGGCGCCCCTGCCTTTACGGTCAGTCGGGTTCTGGACATTCGCCGCCGGGGTCGTGGTCACCAGTACCTGGTGGACTGGGAGGGTTACGGTCCTGAGGAGCGTTCTTGGATCTCCCGCTCCATGATTCTGGACCGTTCCCTCCTGGACGACTTCTTCAGGGCTCACCCTGATCGCTGTCCTGGACCGCCTGGAGGCGGTCGTTGAGGGGGCGGTACTGTCACGGTGCCTGTCAGCTCACCTCCCCCTCCCTCATCTCCTGCGCCTGCTCTGCTGATTGGAACCAGCTGACCTTCATCTCCTCATCACCCTGCCAGCCTTCATAAGGGAGATCCTCACAAGTATCCAGGGCCAGTCCGTTATACTCACTCCGGTGATCACGCGTGGCCTCAAGTTGAGTTACTCTCGCTCTAGTAATCCTAGCTTGTACTTACCGTTTGTTTCACGTCTTCAGGTCTTCTCTCCATTGGTCACGCTGGTTCCTCGCCA
>JAUDJI010000293.1:0-14922 GCA_037389245.1 Oryzias sinensis | reverse complement strand
TTGTTTTTGTATTTTTTCTGAATCTCTTGAGAGAACCCCGCGACATTGGCATAAGGCTCTGTTCAGATACATAAAACAAAGATCTCCATGGAGAGCTTTGGGTATTAAACTACCCCCCAAAACCAAAAAGGAGATCAGCAAGAGATTGAAGAGAACGTGAATGTTAACATCAGTATTATGTGTGTTAAAGTCAGATGAAGTGAGTTTTGGGAGGCGTTCCATCTTCAACAGACTTACAAGTATGACTGCTATGTGTGACCCGGCACCTCTGACCGTAGGGGCGCTCCCGTTCAAGTTCAGCGCCACGAAGGGGACACACTATCTAGATAGAAGAGAAAAAGAGCCAGGCAAATTGAACGTGGAGCCAAGATCTGTAAAGACGCTGTAGGGAACTATAAATTGAAACCGCCAAGAACCAAACCTGTAAGATGACATAAAGCTTAACATCCAAACGCTTCCATCTGGCATATCATGATACGAGTTTAGGAACATCCATAAATTCAATGCTTCATCTGAAGAACTACGAACGAGCTTAACTGCCATAAATTCAATGCTTCCATTTACATACTAATAATACGAGCTGAAGTAACTCCAATTCGAGCTCCATTGGCGTACTATAATACGAGTTTAAGACATCCTAATCTCAAGGCTTCCACCTGTCAAAATATAGTATTCAAACATCCATAATCCAAGAAATTGTTTTCCTTCTGCTGCTAACATATTGGTTGATTTAAGTCTGAAGTCTCTTTGGAACATGGAGGAGGTCCACCGCCCATCACTTCCAGTGCAGAGTACGTGGAGTGCAGTCGTCGTTGCAGCTCCAGATCAAGGAGTGCAGGGGCAACGATCTGCAGGGAAGCTGCAGGACGAGCAGAGACTGTGGAATTTGGAGCCAGACAACTTTGTCGAGGGTTTTACATCATCCACCAGAAACTGAAGTGCTGACCGGGGAGGAGGGGGTCGCAGGCTCAGGAGGTGATGCATAGATAAAGACAAAGCAGTATTAGTCTTGGCAATGAATATATAAATAATTTAGAACTGATCAGTTTAGAATGCTGGAGATAAAGGGAATAAAAGTGCTTTTAAAGAACAAATCTGAGAAAGTGAAAGTTTAAAGAGAAAGTTCTAATAATAATAATAATACATTTTATTTGTATAGTGCTTTAAATGCTTTAAATAGGACAGCAACCTTTAACCAGGGTGGAGGGAATGGGGTCCAGAGTGCAGGTGGAGGCTTTGTTAGCTATCAGCTGCTTGCCGATTTCCACAGAGGAAACTGGAGAGAATTCAGAGAGCTGCAGACTGGAGGAAGGGGCTGAAGTTTCTGGAGGGGGGTCTGGATTAGGAGTGAGGGAGCTGTAGATTGTGTCGATTTTGGATTGGAAGTGGGACAGGAAGGAGTTGCACTTTGCCACGGTGAAAGATGAAGAGGAGTTATCATTAGGCTTCAGGATTTTGTTTATGGTGGAAAACAAAGTTTTTAGATTATTGGAGTTGGTATGAATGATGTTGGAAAAATAGGATGACGGGGCAGTATTGAGGGCATTCTTGTACTGGTGAGTGAAATCCATGTACATCTGGAGATGTACAGTTAGTCCAGTTTTGTGATGCAGTCTCTCAAGCTGTCGTTTGCGGGATTTCATGGTGCGGAGTTCAGTGGTGTACCAAGGTGCTGTGTGGGTGAAGGAGACATTTTTCGTTTTAGTGGGAGCCAACTGGTCAATACAGGAGGAGAGGGTGCTATTGTAGAAGTTTACATGTTCGATAGGATTGTTAGACTGGGGAGGAGGAGAGACGGACAATTTAGCGGCAAGGGAGGCTGACAGTACATCAGGAGAGACAGATTTAAGGTTACGAAAGGTTATTTTACGCTTGATTATAGGTGCAGGGAGAGAAAATTCAATGTCCAGGCTTATGGCTAGGTGATCGGATATATGAAGATTTTGACTGGAAAGATTGTAAACCAAGATGCCAGTTGTGCAGATGAGATCCAAAATGTGACCATGGATGTGAGTGGGGAAATCGACATGTTGAATGATGTTAAAACACTGCAGTAAATCCAAGAAATCTGAAGCAGGTTTAGATTGTGAGTCATCAATATGAAAATTGAAGTCACCAATAAGGAGGATGGATGGTGATATGGCAGAGAGTTGGGTAAGAAAATCAGTCAGATCAGAGAGGAAAGTGGCGTTTGGTTTGGGAGGTCGATAGATTACAGCAGTGACAAGGGGGGTGGGGCCAGTTAGTTTAAAGACCGTATGTTCAAAGGAGTCTGTTGTTGGCATGGAGATGGCAGTGATTTTAATGTCCTTTTTATAAATGACAGCGGTACCCCCACCACAGCCATCCGTCCGGGCATTTTCAATGTAGGTGTATCCTGAAGGAGTGGCTTGGTTGAGGCAGAAGTAATCCAGAGGTTTATGCCAGGTTTCAGTTAAACAGAGAAAGTCAAGTTTTTTGTCCGTGATAAGTTCATTTAAGATGAGAGCCTTTTTGTTGAGGGAGCGGGTGTTGAGAAGACAGAGTTTAACAGAACGCTGCTTTGTGATTGGCTGAGAGTGACGAGGGAGGGGACGCAGATTGGCAAGATTCCTCTGCCTTTTGTTGTGATGACGTAGAGGGGAAATCTGTGGACGGCGACATGACCAGAGAGATGGGATACTATTCAGGGATGCCAGACTGTTGGAAAATGAACGTCTAGACCCGCGGTGTTGAAGACAGCCATGTGGAACAGTTTAACACCAAAATTTTATATGTACCAATGGTAAGAGAGAAGTGACCTTTGTCATTTCCGGAGGGATGTAGTCTTCAGAAGGCCATCGAGAAGCAGGCAAATAGAAGGCTATCCAAGGAACAAGGAGATTCGTAGATGAGGAAGTTCAACATCTCACGTAGCAATGGACTGCAGCTCGGCTGGATTTGATGTTTTGTACTTGATATCAGCGGTTCTCAATAGGTGGACAACAAGAGCACAGATAACTTAAATATTAATTAGCAAGGGGGTGTCTGGATACTGCAATGAAGAACAATTTGAGATCCATGAGGGATCCTAGGTTCTGATAGTATTTTAGCTGGACTGAACCTCATGCATTTAGAGGCAGATGACAACAAGTCTCTAAAAGGAGATGCTTGTTGTCGAGTGTCATCTGCTTGCAGCAGGGCAGACTGAGGATTGGCTTGCTGACACAAAATGTAACTCTTGGAACTGAAGCTAGAGAGCGTCAGTGATATTGATTCTACGGCCAGGGATAAAATTTGCTCGTAATGTAAGTTATTTAAACACTAAACCATGTCAACCGATGATGCATAAAACTATCATTGCACTTCCTGAAACAACCTTTGTAATAATCTCCATGGCTGAATTCTCTCTGAACCACATGCTTCGTTAAAGGACCATAAGAGCTGTTGATTTGGGTTCAATATCCTGAATTTCATTCATAAACCAGTCTTCATAAAGTTCCCCCCAAAACCAACGGAGCATCAGAAAACAAGTGGAGGGAGACTGAAGACCCGAATCAGTCATCATCAAAACAAAACACCACTCCAAGCATCGAGAAGGACAGACCAGAAACGCAAGACTGAAACATCCAGAACAACAGCAACATGGAGGTCCAGGACCGAACTACCTAGAATGTGAAAAAAAGATGACGGATGACCATGAAGATCCATGACAGAAAATAAATCCAGATGGGTGGAGGGCCATATGAAAGGTAAACTGATAAATAACACTTTGAGCACCACCCAACGCCAAAAAGACGCAACTGGGAAGGATGGAGAGGCACAACAGTAAGAACATCTGCGACATCAGTCTTTCCCAGCCATGCATTGCGTTCGGTGGAATTAATCATGGAGATGGCATGGTCAGCCGAAGTGCAAAAAAAAAAACCAAATGAAACAGAAGGAACACGAGGAATCAGGCTGCTGATGCCCAGAATGGATGAACTGCGAGGAGCCCACAGCTCTTAAATAAGTCACGTCAAACCTGAATACTTCAGAGAGGCCACCCTTAGGGGCTGACTGGAAAACGGGGGCCTGGAAAAAGCCCATCACATAGCCCCCCACAAACCAGTCAGAAACCCCTAAACCAACCAGAGAGAGAGAATAACAATATCTGTCAGGTTGAGAAGACAGGGCCGCGTACAAAACTGACCTATTGACAAGGATGGCTGATGGTAGTTCCCTGAAGGCTAGGGCTGGACTCTCTGGGGAACACAGAGGGGGGTGGCGGTTCACAAACCAGCAGGCCCCAACGGAGGAAGGATGGAGCAGAACCAGACGCTGAGCATGCAGTGGTGACAACACGAGGATCGCCGTTTCCAGAACAAGTGAAATAAAATGAGAAAAGGAGCCACAGATGCTGCATAGAGTGACCAATGGCAAGTAAAATGTCCACAGATGAGAGACAGGTCCAACAAAGGACCAATCCAAACGCTGGTTAAACTATCGAATGTATCTAGGTGGACATCATTACGTTCAAGAAAAAGAAAAGGAATTCCCAGGGTCCTTAGGGGCGTGACGTCCCGATGACCTGGTTGAGCAGAAGAACCAGGAAGAGCCTTATCACAGAAAAAACACAGGAAGAGGACCGCATAGCACGATCACTATAGAGATCCTGATGATCACGGCATTCAAGAAGGCCCACACATCTCCCGATCGAGTGCCACTGACAACCCGAACACTGCAGGACGCTCCCCCTGCAGATGCACGCCGGAGACGCGACTACAGCGGGGCCAAAAGACGCACCAGGTGCCTCGACACCACCTGCTAAACAGCCGCAAAAGGAAGGGCAGACGCAGGGAAGAACGGGCGCCCCCACATCAGCGGAAGGAGGACCAACAAGTCCGAAAAATAGATTAAAAAAAGTTTGTTTCTTTGTGAAACAATGTGCTGTGACTGTCCAAAATGTGAAGGTCACTGCCCTCCTCATCTGCAGATCATGACACGCCTCTTAATTCTGGATGCTGATCCTTTGCTGAGGGATGGTTGGCCCATTTCCATTCCATCACTGTTGTTTTGATGGTTTTTTAGATTTCCTAAGTGTTTGTTCTCAAATGAATGTGAATGTTTAGCAATCATGGGGCAGAAGGAGGAGCCATGTTGATCAGGTTCTGGTTAGGTAAGTCCAGCAAAAATCCAAAAAGGTCTTTCAGATCCTTAAACGAAGAAACAAAGCAGAACCAGCTGTGAAAACACCGGGGACAGGTGAGGGAGGAGGAGCCTGCAGGAGGGTTGCAGCTAAGCAGCAGGGCCATCCTTGACAGAACCCCCGTCCCTAAGCCCGGCAACAGACGGACCCCGACGAGGCTGATCCGGATGGAGGCGATGGAAACGGGCGATCATCGAGGGGTCGCAGATGTGACGTCCGGGCACCCACTGCCGATCCGCCGGACCGTAACCCTCCCAGTCGATTAGGTACTGAATGCCCCGTCCGACCCTCCTGGAGGCGAGAATCTCCCGGATAGTGTAGACCGGACCACCGTCTACCATCCGTTGAGCAGGAGGAGGAGTGGGAGCAGGCTGCAGGGGGGAGTCCTGAGCAGGTTTTAGCTTGCTGACGTGGAACACAGGATGCACCTTCATGGAGCGAGAAAGCTCCAGTCTCACAGCCACAGGGTTGATGACACGAGTGATGGGAAACAGACCGATGTATCTGGGCTGCAGTTTCCTGGAACCACCCTTCAAAAGGATATCAGACGTGGACAGCCACACCCTGTCTCCCTTGTACCTGATTCCGTAGGAGCTCCAGTCGGAACCTGCTCCAGGTGCGACGAAACTTTCTCATGAACGCCGCCAGTCCCGAGGAGGATGCCAATTGCTCCTGGTGTGGAAACAAGAGTGGCTGAAAACCATAGGCGGCCTGAAAGGGAGAGTACCCCGTAGAGTTATCCAGGGAGTTATGGGCGTACTCAACCCATGGGAATTGCGAAAACCAGGTTCTGGGGTTCTTCCCGCACATGGCACCCAGCGATGTCTCCAGATCCTGATTGTACCTCTCAACCTGGCCGTTGGTCTGAGGATGGAATCCAGAACTCAGACTGACCTTGATTCCGAGGAGGTTGCAGAACTCCTTCCAAAAGGCAGCGAAGAATTGTGGACCCCGGTCCGACGTGATGCTCTGAGGAAGTCCATGAAGGCGAAACAGGTGACGCGAAACCAGGGTAGCTAGTTCCTTGGCTGAAGGGAGTCTCTTCAGGGGTATGGCGTGGTCCAACTTAGAAAACCGGTCAATGATTGGAGAATAACCGTTTTACCTCGTGAGTTAGGTAATCCTGTAATGAAGTCCATGGAAACGTGGGACCAAGGTCTAGACGGCACAGGTAGAGGGTGAAGTAGCCCGGCTGGGGGGATCCTGGGGGTCTTGACACTGCCACACACATGACAGGCTGACACAAAAGCCTGTATGTCAGATGACATAGAGGGCCACCAGAAAGGCTGGGCAATAAGGAACCCAGTCCTCGTAACTCCAGGATGGCAGGCCAGTCTGGAAGAGTGCCCCCACTTTAACACCATGGTGCCAAGAGTTGAAGGCACAAAGAGTCGGCCCTCCGGACAGCCAGCGAGGATGGAGGAAGGATCTGGAACGGATGCCTGTACCTTTTGCTCCAGCGACCAGCGGGTGGTTCCTAGCACTATGTGAGAGGGAAGCACAGGTGCGCCTTCAGCAGGTCTCTCCTCCTCCTCCAGTTGGTACTGACGGGAGAGTGCGTCCGGTTTGACGTTTTTACTCCCCGGTCGATAGGAGAGGGTGAAATCAAACCTGTCGAAGAACTGAGTCCACCTCGCCTGGCGGGGAGAGAGGCGTTTAGCAGACCGGATGTATTCAAGGTTCTTGTGGTCAGTCCAAACCAGAAACGGCTGCTCAGCCCCTTCCAACCAGTGGCGCCACTCCTCCAGGGCCACTTTCACAGCCAGCAGTTCTCTGTTCCCTATATCGTTATTTCTCTCCGCAGGAGTGAGCTTGCGGGAGAAATACGCGCAGGGATGTACTTTATTATCGGACGCTCTCTGTGACAACACAGCCCCCACACCTGACTCAGACGCATCCACCTCCACAATGAATTGTTTGGAGGGGTCAGGCTGAGTCAGTATAGGAGCTGCAAAGAAACGTCTCTTCAGCTCACAAAAAGCTCTCTCAGCTTCTTCGTCCTAAACAAAATGCATTTTATCAGACGTAATCCTATGAAGGGGTGCAGCAACGCCACTGAAACCTCTGATAAAATGCCTATAAAAATTGGCGAACCCCAAGAAGCGCTGAAGTTGCTTCCAACCAGAGGGAACCGGCCACTCCAGAACGGCCTGAACCTTGGAGTCATCCATCTGGACCGGGCCAGGAGAAACCACATACCCCAAGAACCGAGTCTGCGTAGTGTGGAATTCACATTTTTCGGTCTTGCAGTAGAGGTGGTTCTCCAGGAGGCGCTGGAGGACGGCTCTGACGTGCTGCATACGTGAATCTAGGTTAGGAGAAAAAAAATCAAGTAAAAGTAAACAAACACAAGTAAACAAACACAAATTTGTTCAGCATATCTTTCAGAACATCATTAATCAAGCATTGAAACACTGCAGGAGCATTTGTTAGTCCAAAGGGCATGACTAAATATTCAAAATGTCCACTAGGTGTGTTAAACGCAGTCTTCCACTCATCACCCTCTCTCAGACGAACCAGATGGTTTTCCAGATGATGCTGAGCGTTCCTGAGATCCAGCCTAGAAAAAATATGTGCCCCGCTTAGCAGGTCAAACGCAGTGTGCAGCAGAGGTAAGGGGTAGGTGTTACGCACAGTGATCTTGTTCAAACCCCTGTAGTCAATGCAGGGCCACAGGCCCCCATCCTTCTTGCCCACAAACAAGAAACCCGCCCCAGCAGGCAAGGAGGAAGGTCGAATGAGCCCCGCCTGTAAACTCTCCTGCAGATACGTGTCCATGGCCTCTCTTTCAGGCGGTGATAAGTGGTATATATGACCCTTAGGGGGTTGGGTCCCTGGCAAAAGATTGATGGCACACTCATATGGGCGATGGGGAGGTAGAGATTTGGCACGTACCTTACAAAACACAGAACCTAAATTATGATAGGCGGAAGGAACTTTACTAAGGTCTGGGGGATCCGGAGGCCGCTGTACCTCAACAGAATCTCGGGCTGCAGCCGAAGAAAGGCAGTTTAGTAGACAAAAGGGGCTCCAAGATTGAAACAGCCCCGTAGCCCAATCAATGTGCGGTTGATGCCTGCATAACCAGGGGAAACCTAGAAATACAGGGGGTGAAAGAGCCTCAACAACATGAAAAGTCATAGCTTCAGTGTGGTTTCCCGAGACAGTCACAGAAACCATAATGGTACAGTTAGAAACCTCGTGTATAAAAGACCCGTTTATGGCATGGATCTCCAATGCAGGAGACATAGGTTCGAGGGGTATCATAAGTCTCTCCACCACCTCCAGGAAGATTAGATCACCATCTGAACCAGAGTCTGAAAACTCCTCCTGGGCCCCGGCAAATGCGACTAAGACTCTGGTTGACGGATGACAGGGCAAGGAAAAAGCAGTGTTGCGGCTCACCAGTTTCCTTATTGCTGGGGAGCCCTGGCGTTTCCCAGGCAGTGACGCACCATGTGTCCAGACTGTCCACAGTAGAAACATAGACCCTCTCGCTGGCGACGCCGACGTTCAGCCGTGGAGAGCCGGCCTGCTCCTAGCTGCATGGGCTCCGGGGAAGGGATGGAAAGCCGACGTGGAGAGCTGGATAGAGGCGAAGACGGCTCCTCCGGAAGCGATGGGCGGAGTCCGGGGTGACAGCGTCACTCCCGACCAAGTTCCCTCATCCTCCGGTCGATCTGACCCGCCAAGTCGATCAGCTCCTCCAGGTCCTCCGGAAGCTCCCTCGCCGCCAGCTCATCCTTCAGAGCGTCGGACAGACCCCGAAGGAAAACATCAGTAAGAGCCTCCTCCGGCCAGCGGGTACTGGCAGCCAAGGTCCGGAACTCCACCGCGTAGTCCGAGACGCTGCGGGGACCCTGCTGGAGACTGAGAAGTTCCGAAGCGGCGGCTCGGTGAGGTGTGGTGGGATCGAACACCGTTAGTAGCCGGGCGGAAAAGTCATGAAAGGAGCTCTCAGCTCCGATCCGCGCTCCCACTCCGCTAGTCCCCATCGTTTGGCTCTTCCGGTGAGGTAGCTCAGAGCAAACGCCACCTTGCTCTGTTCGGAGGGGAATTCACATGGATTACATTCAAAGTGAAGACGACAGGAGGTGAGAAACGCCTGACAGTCTTCTGCCGAGCCATCAAGACTCAGGATGACCCAATCTGATCTGCCGAGTCGGGGACGAAGGTATACGCTCCAGCTGAGAAAGGAGCTGCTGCATACCAGACATGACCTCCCGCATCTCCTTTCCGAAGACGGAACCAACCTCGGCGGAGGATCCAGGTAAGTCCCTCTGATCTGAAGTTCCTGCTGGGTTGGACATGGTCGCAGCGTAATGTTACATGAACCAAGGGAGGAACCCAGGTGCAGGAATGACAAGAAATCGGCGTAACGTGGAAACAGGCTTTTAATGCAAAGAGCACACTTGAACATGAGCATGAACAAAAAACGCTGCGACAACCACAGAAGAAACAGAGCAGCTTAAGAAGGAAACCTAATCAGAGAGAACCTGAGAACCAGCTGTGAAAACACCAGGGACAGGTGAGGGAGGAGGAGCCTGCAGGAGGGTTGCAGCTAAGCAGCAGGGCCATCCTTGACAAGGTGACGGGGGTGAAGCTGATGAGGGACGGAAAGACCTGACTGGAGGTTTGGCAGCATGGAAAACAGGACGGACCTGTCCGCCCTTCACCCAGCAGTTCTGTCCTGCAGGGGCAGGGATCTTAGCCAGAAGATGGTTTCCTGCAGCCTGGGTTCCAGCCACACCACAAATCGTCAAACCAAGCTCCTGTTACAGAGGGTCTCGTCTCTGAGGATGGTTTTGTCTCTGAGGAGGGTCTAGTCTTTGAGGAGGGTCTCGTCTTTGAGGAGCGTTTCGGGGGCTGAGCTGCTCCTGCTGTGAACAGACTCCCAAATACTGTTTCCTCACAGCAGAGTCAAGCCTCAGGTTTCCTTTAGGAGTTACTTTTATCAGTATTCTGTGTGTGGGGTCATAGGTCACATGTGTTAACAGAGGGGGGGTGTAGGAAGGGTGAGGGGGGTTATTGTAATATTGTGTGATTTTTTGTTTTAAATGTTAAACCGCTTTGAGTTGCGGGATGTATGAGAACTGCTTTTTTATTCAAAAGTTTGATTTGATTTATATTCCTGGGACTGGAACAGAACCAGATTTTAGGACAAAAGATTCCCTCAAAACTTGGTGAGATGGACCAATAAACAAAAAAGCCCAAAGATAAATCCATAAAATGCTTCTTTGCTGAAAGCAGAAAATACCCTTATGACATCTACAGGTTCAAGCAGCTGTGACAGTCTGAAGGAGAGCTCAGGTTAAGTCACAGCCAACCTGCACAGAAACCAGTCACATGTGACACCCAAAAAGCCAGAACAAGAGGCAGTTCATAACAGTCCCCCCCTCACAAAGTCTGGGTCCTAGACGGAGGATGAGGTTGGTCCCAGTGGACCTGATGGAAGTGGATGATTGGATCAAGGATGTGACACTCTGGAACCAACTGAATACTGGTCCAAAACCGTCCCAGCCAACAAGGTTTTGCAGGCCCTGACCAACCGTCCCGGCCCACCGACCACGAGATGTGGCGCAGGAAGACTCCCAACGGATGCTGGTTCTGGAAAGTTGATCCAATTCAACAGACCTGTTGGCTGTTTGAGGTCAGGTCAGAAAGACATAAGGGGTGTACCTGCTGAGTGAACTTGGGATGGAATGCAGACGTCCTTCAACCATGAGGATTCCTGCCTGATCACCAGGCCGCTCTCTGGAAGAAGAGGCATCCGCCGCCTCGATCACTGTTGCAGTCTATCAGAGCTGGGCTTATTATTCATCTGCAGAGGTCAAGTCATCGCTCTGTAATTTTCTGCAGAATTCTTGTCCTGATTATTAGTGTGATGTTGTAGAGAAAGGCGAGTTGCAGAGACGAGCAGTTCTGATGTTGAGTTGAAAAAAATCACATTTTAAAGCAAAACACAGAGAGACTTTCAAAAATTCAAAAAATGTACTGCTTATTTCCTAATCCTGAAAACTGGGGGAGTTCCTGAAATCAGCCCTTTTTTATATTAGAGCCTAAATGTGCTTATATTTAGGGGCCTGACTTTTTGATTGACGGGTTTGTGAATTGAGCAGAAGTTCAATGTTTTATTAGAACCCTTCAAAGGCCATTTTTTAAATGTTGGTCACATGGGTGGACCAAACTACAATCGGTGCACTTCAGGCTTCATGGATGACTAGTGTACATATGTGTGTCTATGGCAGTGCTTCCCAAATAGTTGGGCGTGATGCGATGCCAGGGGGGGGCGCACAGTTGGGGGGGGACCCTTGTTGGGGGGAAAAGAATTATTCCACCTCAGAAAATGATTGTTTGGCAGTCGTGTGGGCAGTGGAAAAGTGGCGGCACTATTTGGAAGGACAGGAGTTTACGGTTTATACAGACCATGCAGCTCTGTCATGTTCTTTAATTACCCAAAAATGTCATCGCGATTAACTTGTTGGATTTTACGGCTCCAACAGTTTTGTTTTAAGTTCACTACAGAAAGGAGTGCCTCAATACGGGCCCTGATGCACTCTCACGGGTAGTTGAGCCGCTCGTCATCAGACCTGGACCACAAACGTATTCACACCACAATTTGGCTCCATGTCTGAAAATTTCAGTCAAAGCTTTTTCTGACTTACCAGCCACATTAGCCGAAATCGCACAAGAACAAGATAAAGATCCAGTTGTTAGTGATCTACGCCAATCCCACCTTACATCCACCCCTTCGGGACGCATAGTCTTTGAGACACACCAGGGTGTGCTGTATCGAAGGGCGCCATTAAAAGACCAAGGTGTAAAATATCAGTTGGTTGTTCCCAAGACCCTTGTATCTGAGTTCATCAAATATTTCCATGACAACCCATTAGGGGGCCACCTAGGTCAACTGAAGACACTCTTAAGGGTCTTGGAGGTCGCTTGTTGGCCGAGCGTAAAAAAGGATGTGTGGGATCACACAAAGAACTGCCAAATTTGTCAAAGACTAAAAGCAAACAACCGTAAGCCATCTGGTTTAATGCAGACCACCTCGGTGACCGCTCCAGGAGAAATGTTGGGGATTGATATTGTGGGAGTAAGAAAATCCAACACTGTTTTAGTGGTGATAGTGGACTATTTTTCAAAGTGGGTTGAAATGTTTCCACTGAGAGACAGTACTACTCCACGTCTGATTAAAATCTTGAGGGAGGAGATCTTTACTCGCTGGGGCATTCCCAAGTATTTAGTCTCTGACAGGGGTCCCCAGTTTACTAGTCACCTGATCAAGGAACTATGTAATACATGGGGGGTCATTCATAAGTTGACTACCAGTTATCATCCTCAGAAAAATCTAACAGAGAGATTTAACAGAACCATCAAAGTCATGACAGCCTCGTTTGTTGGCCAATACCACAACACGTGGGATCAATGGCGTCCTGAATTCTGTTTTGCTGTTAATACTGCCCAACAAGAGACCACTGGGAAGACCTCTGCAGAGTTAGCTTTAGGATGGAAAATATATGGACCACTACAGAGACTCATACATAAACCTCCTTCCCCCGAACATTCATCTGCATACAGTTTATTGGAACAACAGCAAAGGATGTTTGAGGATGTTCAAAGGAGAGTGGGGTTGCACCAGTCCAGACAAGCTAGGTATTACAATAACCGGAGGAGAAATGCGCACTTCCTGCCGGGTAACCTAGTCTGGGTCAGGTCGCATCCACTGTCCAAAGCAAGTGGGAAGTTTTCTGCGAAACTAGCGCCTAAGTGGGAAGGTCCAGTAAAGATCATAAAAAGACTGGGACCGGTTAACTATAAAGTTGGTTGGGGCAACCCACAGAAAGAAGATGTGCTACATATGATGAATTTAAAGACGCATCATGGGTCAATTCCTGGGCAGCCGTTGGCTGGGGGGGGGCTATGTAGCATTGCCACATATGTAAATATATATTTGGAGATGTCTATTTACTGAAACCTACCTACCTGGGGACTTCCTGGGACCAGGTGAAACACAAATTAAGAGGAGGTGAAGCAGAAAGACAGAGAGTTGACAGCCGCAGGACACGTACATGCAGAGGATTACCGTGACGTCGGAGAGAAGACCAACCGCATCGGTGGAATTTTCGGGGATTTATTCCTGCAAACCTCCACATGTTTGGAATGACTGAAAGCCTTATCAACGGTGGACAGAGCCGGTAAGCCGCGTACGTTCATCCTACGGACGGAACATCGACGTCCCGCGGGTCACTTGGATCTCCGATTTGTCACCCCCCCAGCGGTTCAGTGCTTGGAAAGAAATCCTATTATCTGTTGTATGACAGAGTTTGTAACAGCCTGAAACTGTGAACTGCCGTCCCTGCAACTGCTGCTGTCTCCTGACACACGCGTGTATGAGAAGGAGAGGGGAGGGGTAGTGGGCTCAGGCTGGAAAGATTACAGGCTAGATTGCGCAACACCGGGATCATGGTGTGCCTTTAGATTCCTCAGCTCATGCTAATAATGTCATTCTTTATGAACTATTGAAGACATTCTGATGACGTGTCTTTATTTTCCATCAATGTTTTCTTTGTCTGCCTGAGGTTTAGTTGGTGTCAGTATTTGACAGACAGACAGCAGGTAATGCAGGAAAACAGCTGCACTTCATGAGATCATGAATAAATAATCATCATTTAGAAAATTAATCTACACAATGTTTTTTACCTATTTCTTCTGATAAAAAGGTTAAATATATTGGTGCTGCTGTGTTAATGTTTCGGATCAATTTACATTTAATAGTATTTATTGGTTGAATTATTTTTCTCAGCATCAAGTGGTTCAGTTGGTCAAAATGTTTCTAGTTTAAATAAAGAATGACAGATTTCTTTATTTCAGGCACTTAAAACTTCTTTTCTGTTTTACACTACAACAGGATTTCTGTGGCTAAATAAAGTTAATGTCTGTTGAAAGTGGATTTATATTGATTTTTATTTTTGTCATTGTTAGAAGATACTGTTTTAGGTTTACTTACACAATTTTTATAGAGACTAACCTACGTATATATTGTCACCACGTGAGTGTGTGTGTGTGTGGGGGGGGGGGGTCGCGAAACTTTTTTTTTTGTTTCCTAAGGGGAAAAAAAAGTTGCTGCTGAACCTGCACGTTTGTAGCTGCTCAAAAGGTCCGCTCTGTTTTTGTGTGAGTGAAGTGATTGGATGTGGTTGACTGATCCTGACGGACAGTTTCCTAAAAGATCTGCTCCAGAACAACGATGCCTTTCATCATCCATGGTTAGATTGATCAGATTCAGGGTCGATATCGCTTCATTTTGAACAATCAACTTGATCTGATTATCTGAACAAAAGAGCATCCAGATCTTTATCCAGAACTTCAACCAATGTGAGAAATACCTGCTACGGAACAGTGAAGGTTTCCAGATTCTTGGATTTGATTGATTGATTGATTGATTGATTGATTGATTGATTGATTGATTGATTGATTGATTGATTGACTGATTTTAAGCATTGTAGTTAAAGCAATAAAAAATTCACACACATCTAATAAAAAACCAGAAAAAAGATAAAAACACAAACAAAGACACACTTAAATACAGTTGCTTGATTAAATACAGTGATCATTAACTAAAGTCAAGTAGAGATTGATTTATTGCTTGAAAAGGAGCGGAAAGAAGTGAGTTTACAGCGGGAAAAATAAGTATTGAACACGTCAACATTTCTCTCCAAAAACATTTTTCTAATCGAGCTATTGACATGAAATTTTCACCAGATGTCGGCATC
>JAUDJI010000292.1:0-14931 GCA_037389245.1 Oryzias sinensis | reverse complement strand
CACGTATGTGCTCAAATTCTCACATCACTCTTAGTCAGCCACTTCACGAAGATTTTCAGCTGCAAGATCATATTTATGAGCACAAATACATCAACACTCTGAGTGTGCGTGTCGGAGACACTTACACAGCGCCGCCTATGAACAGTCCAGCAGTATTAAGGTCAACATCATTATCATCACTGTCATCATCATTTAGCTTCAAGAGGGGATGCAGCTGGGTCTCTTCAGGTGTAATAGCTGTGGAGATGAGACGATTGCACAAAGAACGCAGGCAAGGACTACAACAGCATCCACACAAGGTCAAGATGGCCATAAATATAGCTATGGACACCATGAGCCGTACTTCCCAAACACACCCACCCAGGAGTGGTGGGTGTATTCCATGGTGGTATCAACACCGGAATGGTCCTTCATCTTACCATTGAGAGTGTGAAGGCCCTCTATGGCCTTGGTCAGACTGCCGTCTGCAGCGGTGTTGTTAGGAATGAACGTGCAACACTGTTCACTGAACATGGTGCACACGTCATCCTTTTCAGCCATCAGCATGTCCAGAGCGATCCTGTTCTGGAATGCCATCATAGATGTAGCAGAAAGCTGTTTATGCACAGTTTCAAACCCTTTTCGTGTCCAGTTAACTAATTTTTGGACGTTGTAGTGGATGTAGTTGATCCTGTCCACATCTTCGTCAATCCTACACCACCAACAGAGTGAAGATACCCAGCTGGCAGCCACCTGGTTAACTAATTCGTATTCCCCTGGTACTCCAAGAGGAACCCCTAAGGCGTCAGCCACACTTCTCGCTTATGTCTAGGTCTCCATCTGTGAGGATATACAGTAGACATAATAGCAACCAAAATTTTAACTGTTATAGGATACACAGAAACAAGTAACAGAATTTAGTTTCGAAAGTTGTCAGTTAAAAATAACAGTAGTACTTTCTGGGTTTAGTGGGTTTTATTTAGCCATTTGTCTTTTTGGGCAAACATCAGTGGGTGGACTTACAGTTCTCTCAGTTGAAAGGGTTGTTCCATTTTTATAACCAGGGGGGCGCCAGTACTGCCAGGTAAGCCGTGCTATAACAATCGATGCAATAATAACAACAATACATTTCACACAAATTTGAAAACCTTGGTTTGCCATCTCGACCAAATTTTTTTTTTTTCCGTCTAAATGGGTCGGTGGCTTTAAAGGAGGCTTCACTGACTTTCGGGTTTACCCAGACCCTAAACGTCTGAGTCCACCCTATAATCAGACTTTAGCTCACCTTCCACCTTTGAGTTTCTAGTCGAGATGACCTTTTTACAGTGTGTCAGGTGAATCCAGGTGGACTTTTCCACGATTTTGAGGGGCAAAAGGTTCTTTTTTCAAGATTTCTCTTTGTTTTTCTAAAATGGCCCTCATATAGTCAGCCAGGTTTGCTTCTTCATTAGTCTCCCATCGATTTTTAAACTGTGGGAACCTGTAAGGTCTTCCAAAAAGGGTCTCACTGGTAATGTTTCCTTTATGCACAGTTTCACTAAATCTAGACACTTGTCCTCAGTGTCATCAATACATTCCTTCAGCCTATTGTTAATTGTACCATTCATTCTTTCTACTAACTCAGCACTCTGCTGGTGGTTATGGAAGTGATTCTGTAGCATTAATAAGAAGCAAAGTCAAAACCAGAAATGCTTTTTCATTTTCAAAATGAAGCTGCATTTTTTGACTCAAAAATAAAATGAAAAAGCGATCCACCAAAATGCTTTTTCATTTCCTTCCTCAATACAGCTTTTTCTGTCACTTAATTAAAATGATAAAGAAAATGGTATTTGACATTTCATTTTCAAAAAAGGTCCCTGGTAAATGTGCAGCATAATTCATTTAGAAATGTCTAATTTGACAATTAAAATGGATTAACAGAAATGCTTTTTCATTTCCAAAATGAAGCTGCATCAAATGTCTCAAAATTCAAAACAAAAAGCAATATTTCAAAATGCTTTTTCATTTTATACTTAAAACCGCTTATTCTGTGTCATGATTAAAACGAAAATGCAAAGAGGGGATTGCATTTGCATTTTAACATCCATCCTGCAAAACTTGGATTCCTGGATCTTAATGCGAGAAATGCATCAGAATGTTCCTTTAGTGCCCTCGCCAATCAGAAGCTGTGAATCGCAACCCAACTTCAGCTCCGTCTGACCGCACGGATTTAAAAACATATAATGCAGAGCAGGCCCTTAAATATAATCATAACTGTAATAAAAGCACATTATGAAGATAGTCTCCTGTAGCTTCGCGCTGAGTGAGTGTTTTTGGTCCAACCAGTAAACCTTTAGCATGGAGAAATCTGCTATGTGATGATGGAGCTCCAGCTGTTATCAGACAGCAAATTCACCACGAAGCTGCAGATAAATGTGTAAATATGTCGGAATTACACCAGTCTTTATTTTGTTCTGGACACCACTGGAAACACAAATTCATATGATGGTTTCTCAGATCGTAGCAGCATTTCCCCCTTCAGCGATCGTCGGGAGCTTCACGCTCCGCTGTGTGAAGGCAGCTGGCGGTCCGAAGAACAAAGCTTGTCCGCGGTGCGTCAGGAGGAGGACCGCAGAAGGCGGACATGCAGCTATGTAGTCCTGAGAAGCTGTGGAAACTCATCAGAAGTTCACAACCAACTCAAAGCCGTCTTCTCTGCCGCTAACACAGTCTGCTCCTGGTGCGTCTGTCAGCGGCCGGACACACAGAGAGAGCAGTGACGTCATCGCCCCGCCTCCCCTCTGCTAATGTGTTTAAGAATTTAATATTGCTCCAAATTTCGCTGGTTGGATGTTAAAATGCAAATGCAATCCCCTCTTTGCATTTTTGTTTTAATAATGACACAGAATAAGCGGTATTAAGTATAAAATGAAAAACCATTTTGAAATATTGCTTTTTCTTTTGAATTTTGAGTCATTTTATGCAGCTTCATTTTGAAAATTAAAAAGCATTTCAGTTAATCCATTTTAAATGTCAAATTAGACATTTATAAATGAATTATGCTACACATTTACCATGGAACGTCTTGAAAATGAAATGTCATTTTCATTTTAATTTTAATTAAGTGACAGAATAAGCTGTGTTGAGGAAGGAAATGAAAAAGCATTTTGGTGGATTGCTTTTTATTTTTATTTTTGAGTCAAAAAATGCAGCTTCATTTTGAAAATTAAAAAGCATTTCTGGTTTTGACTTTGCTTTTTATTAATGCTACAGAATCACTTCCATAGATGGTAGGCACAGTGATTCTTTAAGCCAATGTCAAGCCAAGTCAACTTTATTTATAAAGCGCTTTTAAAACAGCAGAAGCTGACCAAAAGGCTTAACAATGCAGAATAAAACAACAAACTAAAACAAACAGCATAAAATCATTAAATTAAATAAAAAATAATAAAAACATCAACTCATACTGAGTTAAAAGCCAGGGAGAAAAAGTGAGTTTTTAACTTGGATTTAAAATCATTTAATGAACGGGCCTTCCTAATCTGCATAGGGAGTGCATTCCACAACCTGGGGCCAGCAACAGCAAATGCTCTGTCCCCTCTGAGTTTCTGCCGTGTCCTTCATCCAGGAGCAGCTGGTCAGCTGATCTAAGTGAGCGGGAAGGAGAATGCAGGTGTAGCAGCTCAGAGAGGTGGGCGGAGCCAGACCACTTAAAGACTTAAAAACTAATAAAATAATTTTAAAACCGAGTCTAAAATGGACAGCAGCCAGTGGAGAGAAGCCAGAACTGGTGTAATATGCTCTCTCTTCCACGTTCCAGTTATCAAGCGTGCAGCAGCGTTCTGCTCCAGCTGGAGATGGGACAAGGATGAGTGAGGGGCACCAAAGTAAAGAGAGTTACAGTAATCCAGTAAGAGTTGTAACTAAGGTGTGGATTACTGTCTCAAAGAACTTTCTTGATAAGAACAATTTGACTTTAACCAGCTGCCTTAACTGAAAGAAGCTGGATCTCACCACCGAACTGATCTGCCTGTCCAAATTAAAACCAATGTCCATCTTCACTCCTAAGTTTGTCAGAGTAGATTTAACGGATTGAGTGAGAGAGCCCAGAGCTATTGGGTGTGACTCACTGTTGACACTGACACCGAAGACAATCACCTCTGTGTTTTCGTCATTGAGATGGAGAAAATTTAAGAGCCATCCAGATTTGCTCATTTGTAAAGTATTTTATTTTCATTTAAAGTATGTTTGTACATACATACTGTTTATATCATTTAGGAGTTTAGCATTATGTTTTTTCCAGAGCTCCTGTTCAGGTTCCAAACTCTGTCGTTGCATTTCTTTAAGTATTTCATTGTCATTCTACTCATTTTCGTTGATTTCTAGTGTGAATGTTTGGATAGGTTTTGTCACAAAAGCCCGTGTTTGCTTCTTGTGTCCAGTTTACAGGGGAAGTTATTTTTAAATCTTCTTCATACATCAACTTTTGGAGGGAAACCATTATTACGGCATAGTTTGATACCCAGTTTCTGCAATAATTAGTCAGGCCTGAAAATGACATAATTTACTTTTTCGTTAGAGGTTTTGGTTCTTGCAGAATTACCGTTTTCCGTTCTTCCATAATTGTGCGTCCTGCTGCGCTTAAATATGACAAAGATATTTTACCTGTTCCCTGCACAGCTGTAATTTATTTTTACTGACTTTGTGGCCTTCATCAGCTAAAAGTTTCAACAGTGCCACTGAATCCTTCATAAAGTTTTTCTTATCTGGTGATGCTATCAGAACATCATCCACATAAATTAATATTTGACTGCCCCCCTGGAGGCTGGGGTTTTGCCATACTCGCCATCATTATTTGAGAATAAAAAGTAGGGCTTTCGCACTAACCTTGGGGTAGTCTGGTGTAAGTGTACCTTTGGCCGTCATATGTGAACGCAAACCAGTACTGGCTGTCCTTGTGGACAGGCACAGGAAAGAATTCATTACTGATGTCTACCACTGTGAAGGCGGCTGCATCCGATCCTAACGAGTTCAGTAATGTATAGGGGTCAGGCACACAGGGTGCTCTTTGAATAACTGCATTGTTTACTGCTTGTAAGTCTCATACCATCCTCCAACCAGTGGACGGCGCCTGTTTTTTAACTGGAAATATAGGAGTATTACATGGTGAGTCATTGCACGTTACAATTACTCCTGCAGCTATTAAATCTGAAATTACTGGTTTAATACATTCTTGTGCATCTGGTCTTAAAGGGTATTGTCGAAAACATGGTCTATATTCTGTTTTTGGTCTAATCTGAACTGGTAAAGCACCTTTAATTAACCCTACATCTGTGGGTCCTTTAGACCACAGAGTGTCAGGGAGATCTTTTAACAGATCTTCCTCCTCCTCAGAACTGCCTCCTCACACTAATAATCATCTGGCCCAATCCTTTAGTTTTTCTTGCAAATGCACACCCATTTTAACAGAGGCCGTCCAAAACAAAGCCACTCGAGTCAGTCCAGTTGAGGGACTTCCCTGGATGTGGGGTGATAGTGTTGGAATCCAGTCATCAGCACTTTCCCCCATCCTAACCATAAGTCCCAGATTGTGCCACTGCTGATTGTGCCCGTTCAGCACGGAGACGTGTAGGGGGCGCCACATGTGATAAAATTCAACAAATTTTCCCCCATGTTTGCAGCTACAGCTGCACTGCTTTGTTCATCTGCAAACAAATGCTTAAAAGTGATTTTAGTTTAACTAACTCTAACTGAGAAATACACACGATTTCACCATTTGCTGCTTTCACTGAAACTCGCGCGGCTGCAGGCTTTGCTCCTGGAATTTGTTCTTTGATAGCTGTCCTACATGCACCATCGTCACACAAAAAAAATCATCGCTTTTCCATTTATCCTTAATTTACCTCCTGGTTTAACATCTGCATACACCAATACATCCTAGACGTTTATCAACACCTCATCATCTCCATCTGACTCATCATTCTGCTTTTCAGGGAGTCCTGTATTAAAAAAAGCAAAGCCCCCTGTCCCCTGGCCTCGTCATGCTTTTTCCTTCTCTTCCACAGGTCCAACACCCTGAAAAGGGGTAACCATAAGCTCCTCTCTGACATCCTCACTACATCTCAAACCTCTTCTGTCATGTCCTCTCTGGAACCTCTCCTTCTTCGGCTGCCTCCACCATGATAAAACACTTCCACTCAAACTTTCCATGTCCTGCACAAACTGATTCACATCTGCTTTGTAAGAAATCACATCTTCTATAGCTTTCTTAACATCTTCCATTGTCCATGTCCTATACACTAAAATAGTTGGGGGTTGATCATCTCCTGCTTGGGGGTTTGTAACCTGGATCATTGGAAATGATTCTGTCTTTGCTAAAGTTTCTTCAGGTGCAGAGGGGAGAGGAGAAAGTCCCTCTCCCATTGTCTTTGACCACTGTAATTTCTGCCCTGTCTGTGATCTAGTCAACATTCCTTTTTGAGAGGATTCCCCATCATTAGGTGGGGATCCTTTACTAACTGGGGGTAAAGAGAGCTGTTAGTCGTTTCTCCTTCCTGCTCTGCCTCATCTGCCCCTCGACATGAACACGCTGCCACTGTTTCATCATCTTCCTCCCTCCTTTTTTCCTCTCTTGTTCTCTGAAGCGACTCTGTCCTTTTCTCCTTTTTCTGTCTCTTTCAACCAAAATTCCGTAGACTCAAATCCTGCGTTCTGCATTTTCTCCTGATCTTTTCCTGTCTTTTCTTTAATCCCATCCTGCAATGCAATTTTTCTCTGAGTGTTTAACCTTCCATTAAATCCATAGTCTTTTATCATTTTATGAAAATGCTGGAGTTTTGTAGGATCCTGACTTTCAACATACTTCCAATCCTTGCTCTGCAATTTTCTCATTTTTCAAGCTGCAAATTCAGCTATTTGCACAACACAAAAACAGCCAAACACACAACATTGGGAGCCAGGCTCTTGCTCTGGACATACAGAGACCAGACAGCCGTCTGGTAAGCATCATTCTTTTTTTTATATATACACTGTATTTTATCCCACGAAGGGAAAGTCTTTCTCGGCATTTGACCCATCCCCTTGAGGAGCGGTGAGCTGCAGCCGAAATTGCGTCCGGGAGGCGGTAGCATTAAGGGTCTTGCCTAAGGACCCTCACTGGGTGATGTTAACTGCTCACCACTGATATGGTAATTGCCCCCAGTACCATTGCTCATTCCCCTCCGGGAATTGAACCCTGGTTTCCTGCATGGTAGCTTCCCACCTTACCAACCGAGCTACGCAGCCGCGTCATGTCTCGTCAGCCTTCTGTTATGTCTTAATATTCTGAGTCTCCTTTTGTCCTGTCCCAGTGTGTTTGGTCTTCTCCGGTCCCACAGCAAAAGTCTTTACCTGAGATTAAAAGCTCTAAACTCTGCATCTGAGTCCAGCCTAAGTTCTGTCTGGACAGTATGGCTCCCCAGACCCCAAACTCCCAAAAAAACTGGATTTATTTGAATGTTTGTCTTTAAAATCAGTACAGGAAGAAATAAGAAACAGAGTTTGGTCCTTCAATCACAAACATCTTTAAGTCCAAGTGATGACACGTCTGCACCAACGACTGAAATTCCTTAGGAAGAAATCATAAAAGTAAAACATCCAGATCTAAAATTATAACCAGAAAAACAAAGTGAAAAAGCAGAAAGTTCCATGGATCAGCAAAGCTGCTCCTGAGTTCACAGACTTCATCAGTGCAGACATTCCTGCTAAAAGCACATTCCCTTCATTTACACCCACATCAGAGAAAAACAGGATTCATTTCTGTACAGAAGCTCAAGAGGGACAAACTGAACACGTCTTGTGCTTTTTTTGCTCTCTTTTTTTACTTCCTTTTTGTTTGTCATGTTTGAGTTTTGTTTCCTGTTTTATTTTGAAAGGTTGCCTGTCATGTAATGGTTTTGAGTTTTACTTCCTTTGTCCCAGTCTCTCCTGATCATGTTCACCTGTGTCTTGTCAGTCCCATTCATAGTTAAGTCTTGTCTCGGCTTCCTCTTGTGCTGGTCACGTTAACCCACAGTAAGTTTAGTTCTGTTTTCCTGCTCTACAGCGTTTTTTGTTAAGTAATTAACCCCTTGCCCTGGAACTGTGTGCCTCACGTCTCTGCATTCGGGGTCCTTCATGCTCACTAGCCCTCCCTACCTGACTTTTAAGGGTGTTCTTCTAAAAAGTGTTCTAAAAAAAATTTGCTGGTTCTGATGCTGGAGTTTCTGTGCGTCCTGAAGAAATTCTTTAAAGCTCTCAGAAGAAGAAAAAGATGGAGAGGAGGACGGCCAGCACAGTCATGTAGATGAAGTGAGCTGCAGTGATGCTGGAGGAGCCGCTGTAGATGCAGCTGAGGATGTCGGACACTGGCTCGGAGCTGCTGAAGATGACGAATCCCGGCTGGGAGCCGCTGACCTGGCTGTTGATCCAGGACTGGTACTCTGAGACCCGGGTGTAGACTCCCGGGAAGTTTGGCTGAGCACATCCATATCCGAAGCTCACCACTCCAGCCTGGACCCACCTGGTGTGGTCTTTACTGACCAGTGGACCACCGGAGTCTCCCTGCAGACAGCAGAAAGAAGGTTAGAGCAGGTCCTCCTCTTTCTCTTTGGCCTCCAGCTGCTCCCTGTAGGGGGCGCCAAAGTGCAACCCTCTGACCATCTGCATCCTCCTCATGTTGTCCTTCACCTCATCCCTGGACCTCCTCTTTGGTCTTGTTCCAAACCTCTAGACCAGGGGGGGTCAAACAAACGGCCCACCAGACGGTTTAATCTGGCCTATCATGAAGAGTAAAAATTATAATGATGTTTAAATAAAAAGCACATTTCTACTCCATTCATGTGGGGTATGGAAGCCTTTTTATTTCATAATTAATGATAAAAATCAAAACCAGAAATGCTTTTTCATTTTCAAAATAAAGTTGTGTTTGTTGACTCAAAACTAAAATGAAAACTCAATCCACCAAACTGCTTATCTTCTTTAACCCCCCCACTTAAATAAAATTATAGATTTGAGTGTTCAAAGAATATAACATTCAGCCCAATGAGACTCACCGTAGAGAAAAGTTTCACCATTTGCAGTTTAGAAAAGAGAAGATTTACCAACTATTATCTGGACTGAAGAACAACCGTCTGCATTTACTGCAGCCGTGACGGAGCAGTGACAGACACCTGATTGCAGACAAGTTGGAGCAAACATCCAAACCATTTTCTGATACTGAACCTCTTGAAAAATACTGAAGGCTGAAGAAGTCTAGTTCCCCCAAAAGCAGTCGAGCTTTGCCAGCATGAGTCTGTCAAGGATTACGATCACATACAACATGCCTGAGGAAACTTGGGCGGCAAATAAAGGAATCCAGTAAATTATTGAATTTTCTTTGATTTGCACATTTACGTTTTAGGCAGCGTATTTCCTTTCTTTCCGTAGCCTCACTTGAGTTAATCATTGCTTTAATGTGAGATGTAAAATATTCAGTTTGTATAAAATTGAATAAATCGTTTTTTTTTAGGTAAAATGCATTTTATTTAGATCCATTGACCTCTGTGAATGAATGTTTAAAAAGTTATTAGGACCCACTGATCCATGTTCAACTGTTCCCACATGGAAACCTTCTTCAACCTTCAACCTTCTCGTCTGAGTACATCCACAGACTCATGAACAGCAATACAACAACCTTTACTTCAGTGTTGTACTTGTACTCATGATTTCCTTGTTACAGGAAACACAAACACACTCTGACCCTGAAGGGACCAGAGGACACGTCCTGATGGTTTTCTGAATGTTGTTATCAAATGGTGAAAGTGTCAGGACTCACCTGACAGGAATCCTTCCCTCCCTGTGTCAGACCAGCACACATCATGTTGCTGGTGAGTGAACTGTAAGAGACCCTACACTGAGCGTTGGACACGATGGGAACGCTCACTTCCTGCAGAGTGGAAGACGTACTTCCTGTTAAAGAAGAGAAAAACTGTAACACTGCAGGTGAGGACTGCCAAATAAGAATTTTAGTCAGCTGGTAAAAGTCCATCCAACGTGCCCTAAGTGGAACTTCTGTCATTCAGATTCAAACAAACAAATATTTGAATTCCTCTTTTAGAATTTGAAGGATGCAGTCAAAACCAAAATAACCAATATTAACCATAACCATGATGAACGATTTAACTGCTGAGTGACGTGGATTGTGGTTCACTTGATGAGTCTCCAGGCGATAGCAAGACCAGATTAGAGACAAATATTCAGGTTTAATGATTATTAAAGCCACTAAAATATTCAGGATTAAAATTTTGTTTTAGAGAATTTGACAAACTACAAAAAAACTTTTAAAAACGTTAAAACCGCTGAAGGTGAAGCAGCTTTTCTTCACAAACAAGCTTTGTAGTAACATTTTGTTAACATTTGTCTGTCAGAGGTGACAAAGTAACAAGGTGACCTCCTGACCTCCAGATGAAAGCGTCCCAAAGCCGGTGACCCAGGCGGTGGTCCCACCGGGGAAGTCACTGCCCTGTGCCGCCAAACAAACGGGGCTGATGTAGTCGTTGAAGGTCACAGGTGAGGTCAACTTCAGCAGAGCAACGTCGTTGTCATTAGGTGGGCTGTCGTAGTTTGGATGTACGATAATCCGGGACACCGTCCTGCTCACAGAGTTAGGACTGTTGTATATTCCTGTCTCTCCCAGGTAAACGACCACACCTGAAGTGCTGGTGCTGAAAAGACAAACATGTCTACATGTAAATAAAGCTGCAGGCAGGTGAGGTCATGTGACCAGAGCTCAGCTCACCTGCTGAAACAGTGAGCGGCGCTCAGGATCCACTGGCTGTTGATCAGAGACCCCCCACAGAGAGCCCCATTTATATCCAGCCTGACCTGCCAGGGCCACGCCCCCGCAGCAGCGTCCTGGCCTCCAACGATCCTGGACCCCACCTTGGTGTTGAGGGGGGGTTTACCGCAGACTGCAGGAGACAGGAGAACCTGCAGCAGCTCATGCATGGTAACGGATCACAGCAGGTTTCTGTCTGAATGTCTGTGTCTACAGATAGTTTCTATGCATTTGCTGCCGTCCTGAGAGGACTGGGTCCAGGTCCATTCAGAGTCTAAAACCAAATGCTGCTGTTTGTTTGGATGAAGTGAACAGAACTCACCGTCTGTCTGCGCCTCTGCTCCTGTGGAGAGAACAGACAGTTTAGAAAAAGCCTTTCCTGGTGGGGGTCCAGACTCAGCTCAGGGATTCATTCAGATCCAGGAAGTTCTGCAGATCCAGCAGAACCACACAGTTCTGCCGTTGGACCTCAGATCTGTTTCAGACGTTGAAGTTCCTCCAGTTTGAACTGACTCATGCTCTCCATCCTGGTTCTCCTCCACTGGACCTCCTGATGTTCTAAAGTCTCTAGTTTCCTCAGAGATTTTCCAAATATGCGTCTCTCATCTCAGTCCTACATCTTTCACCCTCATCTTGCTCTTCTTCCACAGAAACTTCAGAGTCGGTTTGAGCTGTCAGAGATTTTATAATGAGGGGTTTGACTTCCTAGAAACACCTCTGTTATTGTGTTGTCCTTTCAAAATAAATTCCACTTTTTTTAACTGTTGTTTTCACCTTTTTGAAACAAAGTTTTAAGATTATCCAGATAAAATATTTTTCTGTTAATCCTAGTGAAACTTTACAAATAGTAAACTTTTTTACGGTTTAAAAAGCCTGACACCTCAATATTTGAAAGGAATTATCAGAACTTGTGGAATTTTCTGGGAATAACGCTGAAAAATCAGTTCCTGTTGATGTTTTACACTGAACCATCTCCTTAAATCCACTTTACTATTCTTTGTTTACAGTTCTTTGATGAAAACTAAAAGGAAATTTCTGTTCATCCTTACAGTGAAGCACGGCAGTGGCAGCATCATGATGAAACACATTCACTGTCTCTCAGACTGACAGACACTAAGACATTGAGTCAAATGGAGATCCAGACCTGAAAAACACGTCTGAGCTGAGCGGAGCGTCCAGACCTCAAACCAAGAAGAGAAGCGTCTGGTTTGACTGTTGGTCTGAATCCTGAAAGCTCATTAGCTGGACATGAAGGACGGTTTGAATCTGAACTAAAGATGTGAGATGATCAGACTCACCTGTGGAGGAGAAGACCAGGAGGAGCAGTCCACAGGTGAAACCGCTGAGCTTCATGCTGCTGTCTGTCTGAACTGAAACGGTCAGGTTCACCTTCAGGAAATAAATACTAAACCTGAACAACCTGGTCGACCAATCAGCTGTTCAAACACCACAAACACCAAACCACACCTCTTCTTCCTCTTCCTCACTTTTTTCTGCAGCCGTCCAGATGTCACCTTTTCAAACACAAGAGGACTTTAGTGAAGAGTCTAAGCAAATATTCCTAGACTTCCTGCTAACAGATTGATTGTCCAATGGGTGATCTCCCAATTATTAAGAATTTTTCTAAGGTTTTCCCTGTGATCATATCATGTCAATTACTATTTAAACTGCACCTGCACCAACAAACAGTTGATAGTCTGTTCTGACTGCAGACTGTCTCCAGTGTGGGATTTTGCTCCATTTTGGTATTGAACCATGTTAAACAGCTTATGGGCCCAGATGCTCTGATGTTTGCACAGACATGGTGTGAGTAGCAAACCTGTTTGATAAACTACAGTTTCAAACTTTTGGATTGAGTGAAAGGACAAGTTGACGTTGGTCTTGTCTTGTGTTCGGCTGCCTGTCACGCTGTCACTGTCACACTGGCTGAGGATGCAGTGAAAATGCTGAAGCATTTGCTGAACTGATTCAATTCCAAAAGTTTGTCTCTGGTCATTCGAGAGGCTGCAGATGATGGGCGTGGTGCTCTCAAGACATTGCAGGTCTATAATGCTGGCAAGGAGAAGACCCTAATTGTGAGTCTCTACATTAAATTAACTTCCCTGCAAAAGTTGAGTGGTGAGTGTGACTGATTACGTCACACGTGCTGAGACCTCAATCACAGCGCTGAGGAACGCCAGAGACGTTTTGACTACTGGTTGCAATGGTCTTAAAGGGGTTGCCAGAATCATTCAAGCCTTTTTCAATTTTTGTCACTTTTGCCGTTTTTAAGACCAAAACACAAAGCTATGAGAACACTGAATGTATGCGCACAGCTGTGGCCAACGACAATGTCATGGGCACAGAAAACTAGTGCCCTGTAAGATCGAGAAAGAGTGGGGAGGCAAGAAAAGTTCTAAGAGTGAGTGTTTTGAAGAACAGAGAGAAAATGTGTGAGTATCAGAGGGAATTAGGTGACAAGTGGAATATGGTAAAGGAGCAAATGGTTGTTGGAGTGGAGGAAGAATGGCAACAGTTCAAGAGTGCAGTGGTTGGATGTGCAGAGGAAGTGTGTGGTGTGAGACATGTTGGGGGGGGGTGTAAGAAAGGGAAGTGAATGGTGGTGCGAGGATGTAAGGTTGGCTGTAGCAGAGAAGAGATGTGCGTATGAAGTATGGCTGCAGAGAAAGGACAGGGAGTCATATGAGTGTTATAAGGAGAAGAAAAGGGACGCTAAGAGAGCTGTGCGTGAGGCAAGAGCGGCTGCAGACGAAAGGTGGGGCAGACAGTTGACTGATAATTTTCGAGAGAACAAGAAAATGTTTTGGAAGGAGGTGAAGAGGGTGCGAAAGGGAGTGTCGTGGAGGGAGGAGAAGGTAAAAACAGGATGGAAGGATGTTGAATGAGGGGAATGCAGTAAGAAAAAGATGGGCGGAGTATTTCGAGAGGCTGCTGAATGTGGAGGAAGATCGGGATGCTGTGATTGGGATGGATGGAAGGGAAAGTAGACTGAATGTATTGGAAGAGTTGAATGAAGCGTTGATTACAGGAGAGGAAGTGGAGCAAGCTGTGGGAAAGTTGAAAGTAGGAAAGCTGCAGGTGTGGATGGGTGTGCTGTGGAATGCCTGAAGTGTGGTGGAGCGATCGTGATTGAGCGGTTAGTGAGATTGTTGAATGTGTGTTTTGCAAATGGGCAGGTGCCGCTTGATTGGATGAGTGCGTGTGTGGTTCCCCTGTACAAGGGTAAGGGTGATAAGTATGAATGTGGTAGTTTTAGGGGTATTAGTCTGTTGAGTGTTGTAGGCAAAGTGTATGGGAGAGTGCTGATTAATAGGGTAGTGGAGGGAACTGAGTGTATGATTGGTGAAAAGCAGTGTGGTTTCAGGAGAGGTAGAGGGTGTGTGGATCAGGTGTTTGTTGTGAGACAGGTGTCTGAAATGTTTTTGGCTAAGGGGAGGGAGGTGTTTTGGGCATTCATGGATTTAGAGAAGGCGTATGATAGGATTGATAGAGAGGCGTTGTGGGTTGTGTTGAGTATGTATGGTATTGATGGTAGTTTGTTGGAAGGTGTGAAGAGTTTTTATAGAAACAGTAGAGCGTGTGGGAGAGTCTGAAATAGCATGAGTGGGTGGTTTCCTGTGAGGGTTGGTCTGCGTCAGGGATGCGTGATGTCTCCGTGGTTGTTTAACGTGTATATGGATGGTGTGGTAACAGAGGTGAATGAAAGGGTGTTGGGTACGGGTGTGAGCATGGTGAATACTGACGGCAGCTAATGGAGTGTGAATCAGTTGCTGTTTGGACTATTGCACCACTCAGTTGTTGGACTTGCTTCTCTTGATTCTAAAAAAAGTCATGCAGCCGACTCACAACAGTGGGTCACACTCTTTACCTCATCATCAGTCATGGTTTACCTACCAGTGTGTCCACTGTTGTGGACCTGGCTGTCTCTGACCATTACTGTGTGGTTTTTAACATCACTGGTTTTGCAAACCAGGAGACCTCAGAGAACGGTGAAGAAACGCTACTTAACTCCTGAAATGGTCGAAAAATTTATTACATCTGTTCGCTCCAACTCTCCACCTGTCTTACCAGCCCCCTGTGATCTACTTGTTGTGTCATGGTCCCGTGGGAATTCGGAAGGACCCAGACGCTGGAACCCG
>JAUDJI010000291.1:0-14435 GCA_037389245.1 Oryzias sinensis | reverse complement strand
TCATTAAGTCAGGAATTAAGATGGCTCCCCTAACACCTGTGAGCCTCACACCGCACAGGAGCTCTCCTACCCCTCCAGCGCCCCCTCCTTATCCTTCACCCAAAGTCCCTCCAACACGGCCTTCATCCAAACCCCCTCCAACACGCCCCCTCCGTCGTTCACCCAAATCCCGTCCAGCTCCTGCTCCTCCCGGTCCATCACCCAAACTACCCTCAACTCAACCTCTCCTGCGCGCCTCTAGAGGTGCTATTCCCCGGAGCTAGGATGAAACGGGCCCCCAGTGTCCTAGGAAAGGTTATGTCAAACTGGGGCCCTGTGATGAACAGCTTCCTTCTGGTGCTATACCTGTAGTTGCACCACGTAGAATGCAAAAAAGGGCAGTTAGATTGTCCAATCAAAGAAATCTAGTTCACATCCCTTGCAAGAAGGTTTTGACCAGTCCCAAGGAAACTAAGCTCAAACTTGCTGCACTCAATGTCAGATCTTTATGCAACAAATCATTTTTAATCAATAATCTTATCTCTTCTTTTAATCTTGATTTTATGTTTTTAACTGAAACATGGCTTGACCCAAACAAAGGAAACATAATTCTAGTCGAATCTACTCCCCCCAACTACAAACATGAATCGGAAATACGAGAAAATAAAAAGGGTGGAGGCGTTTCTGCACTGTTTAGAGATAATATTGCAACCCGCAGACTATCATTTGGTGTGTTTTCATCATTTGAGTATGTGTCCTTTAAGATTGAACTAAAACAAACTCCTCCCTTACTCTGCATAGTCATGTACAAATCTCCTCAGCACAGCCAAAGTTTTATTGATGATTTCACTGAAATGCTCTCAGTTGTGTGCACAGACTTTGATGGTCTAGTCATTACAGGTGATTTTAATGTTCATGTTGATAATGTCAATGACAGAAATGCAAAAGAGCACAATGCTGTCCTTGAAACCTTTGGTCTAATTCAGCATGTGAGTTGCCCCACCCACAGCAGAGGGCACACTCTGGACCTGCTCATCACAAGGGGGGTTATTATTTACAATGTCAGTGTGGTTGATGTCGCCCTCTCTGATCATTTCTGTGTATTCTTTGACCTGTCTGTTGCTCCCAAACCACCGCCTGGCCCTGCAGTTGTCCAAAGGAGACAAATAAATGAGAGCACTAGGGCACAGTTTGTAGAAATGATAAACCCTGAAAACGTCTCTGGTGCCAATGTTGATGAAATGCTGAATTCTGTTACTTCTAGCATCTTGAATGTTCTGGATGCCATTGCCCCTATGAAAGTTAAATTGAGAAAACATAGACAGAAAGCTCCCTGGAGGAATGATGATCTAGTCAGGGCACAGAAACAACAGTGCCACAGAGCTGAGCGAAAGTGGCGCAAGTCAAAACTCCAGGTTCATTATGAAATGTATAAGGGGGAGTTGTACGCTTACAACCAGATCTTATGCAGAACAAGGGAAAGGTACTTCTCTGAAATCATTGGAAGTTGCAGCAGCAACTCTCGTATCCTGTTCACAACAGTTAACAGATTAACTAACCCTCCAACCCAGCTACCAATAGAACTGGTTTGTACACCTTAATGTAATGAGTTTGCTGTATTTTTAAATGACAAGGTTCAGGGCATTAAAAAAGCCATCAACTCCACAACACATATAACTATCCAATGGCCACCTACTCACTCTAAGCTGACTCACTTTGTACCTGTCACTGACCAAATTGTCCAAGAGACCATCACCAGTCTGAGCTCGTCTACATGCTGCCTTGATGTGTTACCCACTAGATTTCTAAAGTCTGTCTTGAACAGTGTGTTGCCATCAATTACTCAAATAGTTAACACGTCTCTTCAATCTGGAATATTTCCAGAGGCCTTAAAAACTGCAGTCATTAAACCCCTCCTGAAAAAGAGCGGTCTTGATCCCACTGTACTGAATAATTACAGACCTATCTCTAATCTGCCATTTTTAGGAAAAGTCCTTGAAAAAGTTGTCTACCAACAGCTCACTGACTTTCTCTTATTAAACAATTCATTTGATGTTTTCCAGTCAGGTTTTAGACCCCATCATAGCACAGAAACTGCTCTTATCAAGGTAACCAATGACATCCGTCTGAACACTGATGATGGAAAAGTCTCTGTCTTAATCCTGCTAGACCTGAGCGCTGCCTTTGATACTGTTGATCATGGGATCCTTTTGCACAGACTCCAAGACTGGGTTGGCATCTCTGGATCTGCCCTAAGTTGGCTCAAGTCTTATCTGGAAGACAGGAAATATTTTGTTGAAATTGGGAGTTGTGTCTCAGACTACATGGGCTTGACTTGTGGTGTGCCCCAGGGATCGATCCTGGGACCCCTTCTGTTCAACCTCTACATGCTGCCACTAGGGCAGTTAATACGCAGTAATAACATTCCTTATCACAACTATGCAGATGATACTCAGATCTATGTGTCACTGACAACAGGTGAATATGGGCCAGTGGATTCACTCAACCACTGCCTCCAACAGATCAGCACGTGGATGCAGAACAACTTTCTCCAGCTAAACTCAGACAAGACCGAAGTTATTGTTTTTGGCCCACAGAAACAAAGAGAAAGTGTCAGCAGCTACCTTCATTCTCTGTCTCTTAAACCCTCAAATCAAGTCAGAAATCTAGGGGTAATCATGGACTCTGACCTGAACTTTAACAGCCATATCAAGTCAGTAACATCAGCGGCATTTTACCACCTGAAAAACATTGCCAAAATCAAAAATATAATCTCAAAGCGAGACCTGGAGATACTTATCCATGCATTTGTCTCCAGTAGGTTAGACTACAGTAACGGCCTGCTCACCGGCCTCTCCAAACGAGCTGTAAAACAGCTTCAGTACATCCAGAATGCTGCTGCTCGAGTCCTGACCAGAACCAGGAAGTATGATCACATTAGTCCTGTGCTCAGGTCTCTGCACTGGCTCCCTGTACCTCAAAGAATAGACTTCAAAGCAGCTCTGCTTGTCTACAAGTCTCTCCATGGCCACGCACCAAAGTACATCTCTGACATGTTAGTGCCATATGAACCATCTCGTACTCTGAGGACCTCAGGGTCCGGCCTCCTGTTGATTCCCAGAGTCAGAACTAAACAAGGGGAATCAGCGTTTCAATATTCTGCAGCTAAAATCTGGAACAGCCTCCCTGAAGGTGTAAGACAGGCCTCTTCTGTGTTCATGTTCAAATCTAGACTTAAAACATTTCTGTTTAGCCGTGTATATGACAGAAAGGTCCTATCTGCACTTTTCTTTCCTTCCTTTCTTTTTAAATTTTTTTTTCTTTTAAAGTAAATTTTATGTTGATTATTTCTATGATGTATTGTGATTTTAATGCATTTTTCTGTTTTGTGAAGCACCTTGAATTACTTTGTGTACGAATTGTGCTATACAAATAAACTTGCCTTGCCTTGCCTTGCCTTGCCTGGCCTAAAGGTGCGTCCCTCCGGGAATGACAAAAGGTTACCACCGCTCCACTAGATTATGTGTTCCCTACGTGGCTCTGTACTCAAACGGAAGTGGCCCAACGGTCAATGGTGCCGGGTCACACGTAGCAGTTCTACTGAGTAAGTTTGTCAAATGTGTTTGTCAAATATGGAATGGTTCCAAAATAAAGCAGCTTCAAAACATATATTATCAGACGTAAACGCACATTAATCTTAACATTGTCACAAACTCATGCTAATCTCTGTTTGGTTTTGGGGAGTAGTTTAATACCCAAAGTTGTCTATGGAGATCTTGGTTTTATTGTATCTGAACAGAGCTTTATGCCAAACTAAAAGTAATTTGGAAAATAATTTTTTTTTACTGTATTTACTGAGTTGTCTGACTGAAATATAAATATGTGCAACACTTGAGCTTTTGCTACCATCTTTTATGAAATGAGCTAAAAGATGGAAACATTTTCTACAAAAAAATCACAATACTTTCACTCAATTATTGTTAAAAAATCTTGGGTTTGAGAGATTGTGCAATTGGCATGCTGACAGCAGGAATGTCCACTATAGCTGTTGCTCATGAATTGAATGTTCATTACTCTACCAGCTGCTAGACAGGACAAATTAAAAAATATTGTATCCTCATCAAAAACAAGGTATATGTCATAGTTTCCAAGAAAAAAAATGTTTTGTCACAAGAACCTGAGTGGATATTCTTCAAAAAAGCAGAACTGCTTCTTTACAGGGAAAAAATGTCTGTCCATGGTTTAAACTAGCCCAGGAAAAAAAGCACCTTTTCATAGGATGAGAAAGCACCGCCAAGTGTCCTTGGGCAAGACACTGAAGTCCACCTTGTCTCTGGTGGGAGGTTGGTACCAGTGTTCGGCAGCGTAGCCGCCGCCAGTGTATGAATGTGTGTGTGACTTGGTGAATGGGACTGTGACTGTAAAGCGCTTTGGGCCTTGAAGAAGGTAGAAAAGCGCTATACAAGTATACGCCATTTACCATTTACCACCTGCTCTGAAAGAATCTGTAGGCAGTCAAAAGACTGAGCTCTGTCTTCCCCTCTGGTCCTCATTGGGACCAGTACTCAATGCACTTCATCTCCCAGCAATCGCAGCGTGCACTTTCTGAGTGCTTTAGCACTGTACTGAGCTACACTCAGTGCGAAGTATTGTTTGTGCCACTCTGCCTTTATTATCGAGGACTTCAAGCTGAGCTAATAAACCTGCTGCATTTGGAACCAGCCGTCTGCCTGTTCTTGTGACAGAATACTTTGCCAAACATGGATGCAGGATCAGGAGTTCCTGGTGTGAAGGACCCCGTGGGGTTTTCTACTTTTTGCTTAAGCACGGTCGCTAGCTCTAATGTCTGAACTCCGGGACTGAAGCTAATATACCCGTTAAGCACCCTGCCTGTCAGCATCACATCCACTACGACGTCCCCGATCGCAGCGCGCCTAGCGCAGCTCCCCCCATGCACAGGGACTGAGAATGGCCCTTTCGGACAAATGCAATGCTGCAGTGTAATCTATTACTGCACCAACAATTAAGCCTCTATCCCCTGAAAGATGCTAAAGTGTTGGGCTTCTCTTTACCCTAATGTGGGTGGTATCATACACAAGTTTGGGTCCTCTACCAGAGGCCTGGCGCTTGAGGGTCCTGCGCAGTATCTTAGCTGTTCCTAGCTCTGCGCTTTTCTGGACTAGGATGTCTTTGGTCTTTTCAGGGATCTGCTATAGCCACTCCTCCAGCTTTGGGGTTACTTCCCTGAGTGCTCCAATTACCACAGGCACCACTGTTACCTTTACCTTCCAGGCTTTCTGCGGTTCTTCTATGAGTCCCTGGTGTTTTTCCAGTTTCTCATGTTCCTTCTTCCTCATGTTCCCATTGCTTGGCACTGCCACATCCACCACAATGGCTTTCCTCGGGTTATTTATCACCATACAATACTTGCTATTGTATTGTAGATAGAAGAGTGTGTTATGGAAAATAACACGACCTTAATTGCATGTTTGTGTGTGTACGTCTTGGCAGGTCAGTATGTGGTGTGGCTCTTTGACTCTAAGAGTCAAAACAGTCACCCCTGCTCTAACATACCTGTTGTTTCTCAGCATTTAAAGCAGTCAGATTTCAGTGATTTTGCTAAGTGTTGTAAGTACAGTAAACCCTTGTTTTTCGCGGGGGTTACGTTCCAGAAAGAACCCGTGATAGGCAAAATCCGTGAAGTAGAAACTTCTATTTTTTTTAAACAATTATTATACAATTAAATACTCTATTATACATTGAAAAGAAAGAACAAACCATTTTACAGGCTCAAGCATTTGTTTCACAAATAAAAATATGTTTTTTTCAACTAATGACTTCTGTTCTGTACTGTCAAATAATAATTTTAATCAATGTGAACAGAAGGCTTCAAATCGCAGAGATTAGCCCCGCCCACCGCTACCCAAGAGTAATTGAATTAAACAGGAGAAAATTTAAAATGTTAATAAATAAAATACAAAGTACAGTGGCACAAATAGTGACTCAGGTGTATTTCACTGCTCTTGACTGAGCCGCTGCATCCTGACTCTGCCATGCCGTGTTTTCTTCTTTGGAAGCCCGCGGTGCAGCTGTGTATGTTTAGGAGAAGAACACAGTGATAGGCAGTTGATGTCGCTCTTTTTCTATGGGTTTTAGAGAGACTCGAAATTGCAAGAGAATTTGCACGTACGTGTTGTAAATTTGGCAAGCTGTTTTACGTACGTGCACATATTAAACTGCAACGTTATTGACGCACAGGTAGAGAAGAAGCGGAGTGACTTTTTTAGCCAATCAGAATGCAGAACACAATGCACGGTGCAAATCCGTGAAGTAGCGAAAACGTGAAAAGTAAACCGCGTTATAGCGAGGGATCACTGTACTCATGAACTACTGCTATCAGGCATTATTTTAAAAAATATCTAATGTTTTAAATAATGTTTAAAATAATGTTTTAAGAATGACACAATTATTTTAAAGCCTAAACATATTCATATTTTAAAGCTGTATCATAATCTGGGTTGATATATTCCATGAATTATACATTTTAGTCTTTGAATATTATTATTTTTAGCCAATGCAGACACTTGTGGCTCGTACATTTTCATGAGATGATGCACAAAATAATGCAAGATTTGTTTACAAAGACGTACAGTCTACTGTTGGATCAGTGACATTTATAAACAGCTGTCTGAATTCACTCCAGTATGCAATCACTTCTCACAAATGTGAGAATTGAATGCATACTGAAGTGGATTCAGACAGCTGTTATAATTTGCTCACAAGCTCACAATTTGTCACCTTCTTAAAATAATTGCCTAAGTCATTTTTTTGACAAAAATGTATTTATTTTTTTGCATAAATCTTCTCCTCGTGATGCTGGCCACATCTGGTAAAATTGCCTTTATCCTCAGTGAAACAGAACATGTCATTCTACTCATAAGTATAATTGCCCATGTCAAGAGTGTGACTTAGGCGGTTTTATTTTGCCTAAGTCATGAGTCAATGTGATTTAGGCAATTTTATTTTTTTATGATTTGGCTAGGGGAATGGTATGCTGTTCTGCAATATCTAAAGGCAAACTGGGAATACTAAATGTAGCTTTATGAAATAGACCGCAAAATAATGTATCTCAGGGTAACCACACATTTCTGAAGAGTCACACGGCCAGTCGTACGTCACCACTTTGGTCACAATAATTAACATAAAACAAACAAAGTTGCAGAGGAATCCTGCTGCAATTCAGTTTTTTTCTACCAACTGAAGTTCAAAGATGGAAAAAAGTGTTAAAGTGTGCAAAGTGAGCTTCTCTTTGTCATCCTGAAAAATTTTTTTTGGGAAAGGACATTTGCGTTTCATTCAAACACAGGAATATTAGTAGGGATGTATTTGACTCATGTGTCTCCAAGAAGATGAAGCGAGGCAAGGGAAGTCTCAGGACAAGGATTCTACCAATGAATAAAACTCTCTTTGGACAATGGACTTGCAAGCTGTGCTACTGTGTCCAAAAACCCAAGCCAGCAGTCCATATTGCAAAACTAAACTGCAGGTCTAAACCTTTACCCTTTTCAACTTGGGTTCAAAGAAAGCTACTGCTGCATTTGACAAATCAGTAGGTGACATGTGTAGTGAGGTGTTTACTCATCTTTAGTATTGTTATTTTGAATGTCTGATCCATGGCTATCCAGAACTTAAGGAGATCATAGTGTGAAAGGATGGTTGCTGTAATCAGAATCCCAATGCAAACTCAAGGAAATATGTTGAACTAATTCAAGGTCCATTCAGACTGTTCCTCTCAAGAAGAAAGTTCCAGAACCTCCAGTCCAGAAGTCCATCACTCCTTTTACAATTTCCCACACTGATAGGCATTAGATATTAACACTACAAAGAAGATCTGGAAAGATAAGTGAAGACATGCACATTCCTCCTGAACAATATGTTTAGTTAGTCTGTTAGTAATGTTTTATTCCTAATAGAATAGAACATACCAAAATCACAAAGATATGTTCAAAAATGTGCCTAAGTCATTAAATTCTCCCATCTTCCATGTTTGAGTAACTTTGTTTTTAGTATGTCAACAGGCATCTGTTGTCATAGCTATTTCAGTTACAATTGTTAGTAACTATCGTATATTCAAAAAACTGTTTCGTTTTTTGCATTTCTTGAAAAATCTAAAAAATAAAAATGACTTAGGCAATTATTTAAAGAAGGTGTTAATTTGTAATTGTGAGAAACCACTGATGTCAATGCTCTTAACTTCCACAAACACAGTCACTGCTGCTTTAAAAACAGTGAAATGAGTCATTTATCTAGAGAAAACTGAGGAGGATTTTATCTTGGTCCAGTTATATTTGTCCTGTCAGGAAATGATGTGGTTTCTGAGATGATGTAGTTAAGGAGGTGTTGCACAAAAAATTTAACATTTAGACTTTTAACCAAAACAAGGTTAGTGGTTCCATGGATAAATTTACTTGTGAACATCTTTTTTCAAATGTGCATCAACAAGATATTAAAAAAAAAGGAAAATAACCTTATCATCTTTTATTTTGCTGGAATTGTTACACAGAACTCACAAGAATTGTCACGGTGCCTGTGTCAGCCACCTCCCCCTCCCAGCGCTCCTGCTCCTTCTCTGCTGATTGGAACCAGCTGTCCTGCATCTCCTCATCTCCTGTCTGCCTTCTTAAGGGTTCTCCTCTCCAGTATCCAGGGCCAGTTTGTTATACTCACTCCGGTGCTTATGTCTGGCCTTTTAGTATCTGCTAATCAAGTTAAGTTACTTTACTTACCTCGCCTTGTGCTCACCATCAGGTTCTTCCCCCACTGGTCACGCTGGTTCCTCTGTTCAGAGCCTCTCTCCACACTCCAAGCTGATTCCACCGTCCTCGGCGCCCACGCCTCATCTCAAGCTGGTCCCGCCGTCCTCGGCGTCCACGCCTCGCCTCAAGCCACTCCGCCGTAACTCGGCTTCCACGCCTCACGTCACTCCACCATCCTCGGCGTCCACGCCTCGCCTCAAGCCGCTCCGCCGTCCTCTGCGTCCACGCCACGCTCCTCAGGATCCACGGTTCACCGTGCTCCTAGAACGTCAGATCTTCCCCCCAAAGATTACTCCAACTCAGCTCTCCAAGAAACTCTGCAAATTCCCCTGGAGAAAATAAATCTCTTACAAACTATTCTTGGTCGTGAGTTTCTTCTGGGTTTCAGCAACTGGGTCTGTCTCGTCTACGACGATCATGAAAAGAATGAGACAAAAACAAAGGAAATGTTGTTTTCTTAAGTCAGAAACAGCAAGCTTTTGATGAGTGACCACTGATCAGAACAAAACGAGTCTTAATATTTGACAGAAGTTCAGTGGATCACAGTGCTGCTAAGGACCTGATAGGTTGTTTTACTCTTTTTGGTGGTAGCATTTTTCACTTGCCTCCAGAAGAAGGTAAATCAGGCAGGCAGCATTTTTCCACAACTCACAGACAACCACACTGTTAATCAGTATTCTTTTGTACTTTCTAGGTTCTTTTTCATTTTTCGGTGCGCTCAGTGTTGCAGTTGCCGTTTTACACAGCGATTAGCTTTTAGATTTTTCATTTAAATGTAATTGACATTGCATTTTGTGAGTAGCTGCATGAATCCACTATTGTATGCATTTATCTCTTATTGATTATGTTGCAAAAATACTTTACAAAGATCTGAGCTCCAGGTTGTTGCGTACTTAACATGAAAAGTGAAGAGTCTTATGTCTTAGTCTCAACTGTTTTACAGGTGGATTCATGGTTTCTGTGGGTAAGAAACCTGTACGCAGGTGAGCCACACAATTATTTAAGTTTGCAGACTGTTCATAGAAACCATAGTGCGAGAATGTTCCTGCACATTTTAATCTATGGGCTTTTTTTGATTTTTGAACAATGACAATAATCTGCACATATTTTAGATAAATCTGCATGTGAAATGTTGATTTTTAGTATATAATTATGTCTATGTTTACATAATAACTAAGTAATTCATCTTTGACTTGTGGTTTATTGATATTTAAGGATTCTTAATTCTGTCTGATTAAATATTATGAACCGGATAATGATAAATCATGTATTAAAAACAGCACGATAGAATATGGGTGGGATTGTATAAATTCAATTCTTTCCACTCCCTTTCACATACTTTTTGAAATAATGTCTAAGTATCCTAAGTTTGATACGTCTCTGTACAAATGTATAACTGCTGATTGTATTGTTTTGTGCATGATTCTTGTTTTGATAACTTAAAATAAACCATTTAAAATAAAATAAAAAGAAAAAGAAAACAAATATCATTTTTTCCCCACTGAATGTCTGTTCTGTTTATAATTTGGTTTTTGGTTATAATTCTTCATTAAATGAATCCATCAGTGTAGGATGAAGCTTAAAGTGTTAGGATGATGCAAAAGGTAAGGCTGTATGTTCTTTGTGACAAAATTGTTAGGAGTCTTTTTTGCTTTTTGAATAAATCTTGGATGTCTTTTGTTTTTCCTTTCCGTGTAGACGGCGTGTTCCAGTTCTTCCCAATATCCATAAAATTGGCACAGCCATTGAAAAAGAGTGGACCAACAGGCCACACGCCACAATCTACAACCTGATCAACTCTATACTGAGGAGATGAGCTGCACTGCATGAGGCAGATGGTGGTTACACCAGATACTGACCGGTTTTCTGAGTCCCCAAACACCCCAATGTAACAAAATGGCACGTTTCAGAGTGACCTGTGGGCAGTCTAAGGTCACCTCAGCAAAAATTAATGCACAAATCACAAACATTATGGTTTGGGGAAACTTGTCTGTATTGCAATCAGGGCAAAGAGCAGGTTGTTAAAGGATCAATCAACCATAAGGTTCATGAAGTGTTAAATTAAAAGTTTGTTATAATGTAGAAAACCCCTCTGAGTGAAGCAGCTTCTACAACCAAGTTTCTACACACTTACAAAGAATCACATTGAATGCACCGTTAATGTTTCTATGTCTCAAATGTTTTTGAAAAACAAATTTACTTTAATGTCATTTGTTGAGCTTTGTTAGAAATAAGCTTTAGTTGCTTTAATATTCCTTATTTGTTATTATTATATTTCATGAATATTTTTTACTGGGATAATTCTTATTTGCAATGCTTTATTAGTTCACGGTGAATAACTTTATGGTGATGTATTAGCGCAACTGCCCTTAACTTTAAAGATGTTGCAAACAAAGCATTGTGGGAAATTTTCATTCCATTAAGGGTCACTCTCTTTTCAAAAGAGATACTTTCTTGTGAAGTAAAAAAAAATATATAAGCATGCAAATGGGTTACAGAACATGAAATATGTATATGTTGCAATAAAATCATTTTCTTTCATATCTAACATCAAACAACAATAATGTCACTGTACTTTAAGGGAAAAGATGTCATGGCTAGCGAAGCTAGGCAGACCCAGATGCTGGAACCCCGAAGGAGGACAGGAGGTGAGTGAAAGTAATGGATTTCATTTGCTCCAGTGTTGTAATAGTTTGCTGTGGCAGGAAAGCGGCAAGGTTGGAGAGTCGTCGTGGTTCTGTAGCCAGACTTGAGGTTCGGCGGTAGCTTGTGACGTGGCTGGGGGTTCGGCTGTGGCTCGAGCTGAGGCGTGACATTTATATGAGGTGCCGTGTAGGACATTTTTCAGAATTAGCATTCATAAACACATATGAAATCTCTCACACACACTAGTGAAATGCTTGTATACATACAACTGAAAATATATTCATTCACATATGTAAAATCTCTCACATACACATGTGAAAATGCTCTCACACACACTACTGAAAATGCTCTCACACACACTACTGAAAATGCTCTCACACACACGATCGAAAATGCTCTCACACACACCACTGAAAATGCTCTCACACACACTACCAAAATCCTCGCACACATACTACTGAAATTTTCAATAGAAATGGAAGGCATTTCAGCAGAAACAAAGTTTTTTTTAAAACTTTATTGTTAGAAATGAAGTTGGTCAACAGAAGGCATTTCAGTGGAAACGAACCTGTGTCCGAATTCCTGCCCTAATCCCTAACTACGAAAAATCCTATGTAGTGCAGCACTATATAGTTTTCTATATAGTTCTCTGAATTTTAAAAGCAATTCGCACACCCATGCTCACTACTTATTTCTTTCGGGTGTTGTTCATAAGGTGTTTGACACAAAAACAAAGTGGCGCATTACCGCCACCACCTGGTCTTGAGGCAAACTACTCCTATTTAACGCGGAGAATGACACCTATTTGTCAGAGTAAAAACACAATAAATATGAACATTTTACAAAGACTATTTACAAATCTGCTGTGTTCTGATAATGGAAAACGTGGCTGATTTATAAATAATTAAATTACAAACACTTTGGTGTTGATATAATGTATTTGTTCATAAATAAACCCCCAAGTTATTTGTTCATGCTAATATTTATTTTTTGTTTTTCTGCAGCTGAACGATTAACGGGCTCTTGCGAGGAGGCATTTTTTTCTGTAGTTTTCTTACAGCTTACTGAAAATGGCTTTGAATATGAATCTGTCCGTGTTCCTGGCAATAATTCAACCGTTTTTCGTGAGATCATTTTGTATTGTCTCCCGTCCCGCAGGAAAAAAAACACGCATTGGTATTGATATTATTGAAGAGATTCATGTCCCTCCTCCAGCCTCATCTTGTCATGCATTCCTCTTTTGTGTAATATGCAACTTAATTATTAAATATATTCTCACAAATCCTGTTCGGTTAAAAGTGTGCGTGTCCGCGCGCAGACAGACGGCCTGAAGCGCGCTGAACCAGCTGGTAAAGATGCAGGTCAAAGTCATTTGAATTTATGGAGGAAAAGAAACATTATTAGTTCAACAGAGCTGAAAATCTATAAATTAATTTTTTCCTGATGGAAAAATACTTTTTTTTTTAGCTTCAGCCTTTTCCCGTTTTTGCTGTTTTGCACCTCAGTGGGGCATCGGCACGCACATCTGAACACCATGCGTGTCTCACGATGAACTTCGTTGGAGGTTCTTTTCTGCTTCATCAATTGACATCATGTCCCTGCCAGGAAACCTGCTCCTTCCTTCCTCATCCAGCGCAGTGTTGCCAGATAGAGTCACAGATCTTTCATCCTTCTGCTGCCCCGACTATCGTGTCAACCTATGATGACCGTATTTTGCGCTCTCTCTGTAGAATACACTGGGAGCGCAGGGAAAAACAACTCTCAGCTACAGAGGATATGAACAGGTGAACAGGTAGAGAGGAAAGGCAGGTAAAGAGGCGGAGAAGGGGCTTTGGCTTTTAACTCTTTTAGAGAGATGAAAACACGGGCGTCAGATTCAGACGCAGTTTTCACTGCGGGGGTTGAAGCAGAGACTTTCTCTGTGAGGATTTTATGAACTCAAAGATGGAAACATCATTACTAAGTAGAACCTTTCAAAATAATAAACCTGATCTCTCCACATTCTTCGTGTCTAGCATGCATTGATGCACACATCGCTCCATGTAGCGATCAGACCATAACCTCTAGCTGGTAGCTCCGCCCACACGTGACCGCAGTATCAGGCTTTAAAGAACACAATTTCTAAGAGGCGGGGCGGGGCGTTGCACCCCCCCAACAACAGGTTAGATGACAGTGGCCATTAGGCGTCTCTACCTGGTGCCTTCACGGAGCTTCAGTACATAAGACTCCAACAGCCGCACAGCCTAACGTAGTCCGCTAATATATATTCATGAGATATTCATGGCAGCACTGATCCCGCGGGGTTTTTTTTCGGCCGCCCGCTCCCGCTCGCAGCACAATTCAAACCGCCTAATCCCGCAAGATTTGGGTTGGGTCCCACGGGACCCGGCGGGACCCAATCCCAATGCAGCCCTCTACATTGATCCACACTGGTTTTTTGTAGAGACTTCTGGGAAATTTCTAGTGCAGGTTGCCGATACACATCAACATAGCAACGCTTTTGACTCCCGATAAATCTCGCGATAATGAACCAACTTCCATTTCCACTGAACTGCCTTCCGTTTCTATCGAAATTAGTAGTATGTTTGAGAGGATTTTGGTAGTGTGTGTGAGACATTTCACATGTGAGAGATTTCCCATGTGTATGTGAATGAATATATTTTCAGTTGTATGTATACAAGCATTTCACTAGTGTGTGTGAGAGATTTCATATGTGTTTAAGAATGATAATTCTGAATAATGTCCTACACAGCACCACATAATTTTATCTTGGTCCAGCTATTTTTGTTCTGTCAGGAAATTATGTGGTATCTGAGATAAAAGGAGGCTTTGAAAATAAACTATAACATTTAGAGTTTTACCAAAAAAAGAGCTAGTTGGTTCCATGAATAAGTTTACTTGTGAACATCAAAACCCATTAATATATTTCCCATAAGTTCATCAACACAATAAATAAGGAAAACAACCCTAACATCTTTTATTTTGCTGGTGCGG
>JAUDJI010000290.1:0-14950 GCA_037389245.1 Oryzias sinensis | reverse complement strand
TGCTATCTAGTGGATCTGCTATGTGTGACCCGGCACCATTGACCGTTGGGCCGCCCCTGTTCGAGTACAGCGCCGCGAAGGGGACATGCTATCTAGTGGATCTGCTATGTGTGACCCGGCACCATTGACCGTAGGGTCGCTCCCGTTCGTGGAGACCACCAGAGGAACATACTATCTGAAAGAGAGAGGGAAAGAAATAAAAGGGGAGCCAACATAAAATTACTTATACCTGATCTTAGAACGTAAGCTCACTCCGCAAAACGCTGTGCAGAACTATAATTTAAACCGCCAAACAACCCGTATGATACACCCCCAACACTAAAATCATCCAGAAGAAGAGAAAATGTGAATGTAAAATCAGAGTGTAATAAAATGGGGTGTGTTTTCGGCAGCATTTCATTTCATCATTTTCATTTCATTTCATTTCCCAGTATGACTGCTATGTGTGACCCGGCACCATTGACCGTTTGGGCCGCCCCCTTCTTTCCATTTCTTTTATCCGAGTTCAGCGCTACGAAGGGGACACACTATCTAGTGGAACTGCTATGTGTGACCCGGCACCTTTGACCGTTGGGCCGCCCCCGTTCGAGTACAGCGCCTCGAAGGGGACACACTATCTAGTGGAACTGCTATGTGTGACCCGGCACCTTTGACCGTTGGGCCGCTCTCGTTCGTGAACCACTAGGGGAACATACTATCTGCAAAAGAGAGAGAGAGAGCCAAACAAAGGAACGAAACAAAACAGAGTAGGGAGCCAACATAAGAATCACTCATACCTAATTTTTTTTTTTTTTTTTTTTTTTTTTTTTTTTTTAAGAACATAAATCCACATCCGCAAAACGCTGTAAGGAACTATAATTTGAACCGCCAAGAACAACCCGTATGAAGACACTACCTAACATCCAATCCAAGCTTCCAAAAGCATGCTGAACATGCTTAAGTACATCCATTATTCGTAGCTTCCATCAAATACTAAGAACGAGCTTAACAGCTATAAATGTCATTTCATTTGGTATACTATTTAACGAGCTTAATCCAACGACAGGACTACGAACGAGCTTAACTGCCGTAATGTTTCCCCATTTGGCATACTATAATACGAGCTCAGAACATCCAATTATTCGAAGATTTCCATCTAAGTATCAAGAATAACCTCAACGCCATATGTCCGAAGCTTAATTGGTGTAATCGAGCTTAGAAACCAAAGTTTTTTGAGCCCCATCGCATACTATAATACACTTTAGAACATCCTAAATTTTTTAGGCTTCCACCTGGCTATAATCTGCTTTTAACATCTACAATCAAAGAATTTACATTCATGCTGCGGTTGACATTGATTGATTAATTCAGTCAGAAGTGTCATTGGAATGCAGAGGAGGTCCAACGCCCCGTCACTTTCAGTGCAGCAATAGGTACGTCGAGCAGTCATCGTTGCAGCACCAGATCAAGGAATGCATGGGTGACATCATTTCCTGGAAACGGAGAAGCTGATCGGGGCGTAGGGGTTCGCAGGCTCAGGATGCGATGCATAGATAAAAAACAAAAAAAAAAACAAAAAAAAACAAAGCAGTATTAGTCTTGACAAGAATATATAAATAACCCAGAAACTGATCAGTTTCAAAAATGATTGAGATAAATTAAATAACAGTGCTTTTAAAAAACAAATCAGAGAAAGTGAATTTAGTAGATAGTTAAGGTAAAGACCCATTGTGGATTTATCGCACCCTAGAAACCACCATAATTACAAATTCCAAAAGTGAAATAATAGTGAAATATATATGACCTGCACGAAATCTTAACACCAATTTTTTATATATTCCAATGATGACAAAAGTAACCTTTGACAGTTTCAGAGGGACGCACCTTCAGGAGGCCATCGAGGAGTAGGAGTAGTAGATGGGAAGAGTAGCCAAGGAGATTTGTAGACGAGGAAGGTCAACATCCCACGTAGCAGAGGATTACAGCTCGGCTGGATTTGATGCCTTGTATATGATATTAATGGTTCTCAAATTTTTATTTAGCCAAGGGAGACTGGATACTGCAAAAGAGAACTTGAGAGCTATGAGGGATCATAGGTTTTGATATTATATTTGCTAGACTGAACTTTAAGCATTTAGAGGCGGAGTATAACAAGCCTCTAAATGGGGATGCATCTAGCAGAGTGCCATCTGCTTAGAAAAGGCAGACAGAAGACTGACTTGTGGACACAAGATTTAACTCTTGAACTAAGCTTGAGAGCGCAAGTGATATATTTCCTACGGTCAGGGTAGAAGTTGCTCAAGGTGTTATTTAAACATTAACCAAGTCAACCGATAACACAATACTATCATTCAATATTGAAACAGCCTTAATATAATCTCCAAGGATGAAATAACCGGACGACCCCTTAAGAACCATCAGAGCCGTAGATTCTGGCGGCCGGACAAACACAAGCCACTCTTCTTAAATCCTTTTCCCCCAAACCAGAAGGCGCAGACTCAAGAGAACAAGTGGAGGGAGCCTGAAGACACAACAGGTATCACAAAACCACTCCAGGCATAAAGAGGGAAAGAATGACAGCGGAAAGGTAAACCGACAAACACTTCGAGCGCCAACTGAAGGCCAAGAGACGCCACTGAGAGGCATAGAGGCAGAACAATGAGACCATCAGTGACAGTCACCCGCAGCCTTATAACGCGTTCAGAGGAATTTCGTGGAGACAGCATGGGGGGCTGACGAAAATATATACCAATCCTGAAGGCGCATGGGGAACCAGGCCACTGATGCCCAGAAGATTAACAGCGAGGCGCTAGCAGGTCCAGATCAAGACACGTCAACCTGAACACTTCCTAGGTGCCACCCTCAGTGGCGGCTTTGAAAACGATGCCCCGGAAGAATCCATCACATAGCCCCCGCAAACCTCCAGCCAAACTAGAGAGAATAACAAATTAACTGTCCAGCCGAGAAAACAAGGCCGCGACCAGACTGACACACTCACCAGTGCGGCCGACGCAAGTCCCTGAAGCCAGGGCATGACCCACTGGGGTACACAGAGCGGGAAAAAACAGGCGGAGCAGAACCAGATGCAGAATATGCGGGGGCAACGAACGAGGATCGCCGAGTGAATAAAATGAGCCATAGACGCTGCATAAGAGAGACCAATCATAGGGAAAATGTCCACAGAGCAGAGACAGGTCCAAGATACACTGATACACATTCTGACTAGCCAGCAGCTACAACAACGAAGAAAATAAACAGAAGACCCGCCATAATAATAAAGCCAGCATCAAATTAAAAAGCAGTCAAGATTCACACTTAGCTCCCAAAGAACAAAACAGCAACAGAAAAACAAATGCTAAAAGCCACGATAAATTCAGCCAGCATGAGAAACCTGTCCAAACGAGGACCGCCAGCCTTCAAAACCACAGAAAAGACCCCACAATCCCTGAAAAAACAACCGGACGACGCAGACCTACGCAGCAGAAAAGGAATCAGAGTGCATCAGGAAAGACCCGGAGACATAACTACAATTCCCAGGGTCCTTAGGGGCGTGACGTCACAGAAGTAAACAGGAAGAAAAACGCAGCCTTAGAAAACTACACGGGAAAGGACTGATTGCCGCTCACCGCAGAAAGTCGGCTGACCACGGCAGACGAGAAGACCCGGACTGCTCCTGATCGGGGGCCACGAACATCCCGAACATCGCGGAAAGCACACCCCCTGCAGATGCACGCGACCGCGGCGAAACGAACGCGCTGCGCGCCGGCAGCCGCCCGCGGATCACTGCAAAGCAGAGCAGACGCGGCGAAACGAAAACCCCACATCATAAAAAATGGGGATCATCCATCCGAAGAACGGTGGGAACACAGCAAGTCGCTGAAAGATACGGAGACCCGCGGGCAATGAGACCGGCGAAGAATGAGCGCTGAAGGTAAGAAAGAGAATGAACGCCTGCGCACCTAGGCTTAAATAGGACGCTGAGCAGGAGCGTTAATTGACTGAACCGCCCTAGGGTAAGCTGAAAACACTGCTACGAGTTATCGCCCGAAATACGATTGAATCGTCATTTATGAGAGATTTATTGGTTGACTGTGTATTTGCATGAGGTCACATTTATTTATTTAATCAAATATTTATTTATTTAATTATGAACAGTATAGGACTCCATACACCTGGGCTTAAATAGGACGCTGAGCAGGTGAGTTAATTGATTGAACCGCCCTAGGGGAGTAACCTGTAAAACACTGCCGAGTGTGCCTGCCTGAAATTACGACAAGTCGCTTATAAATAAAATCTCTAAAATTTAACTGCAAAATGAAGGAAATACATGTATTTCCGTTGTTCCTGTTGGACATAAACCTCCTCTTCAGCTTGCTTTAGAGTTTTCTAGGCGTCTCTGTTGGCTTCACGTCTTTTACTCCCATTGTGATGGTTTGTTAAAGATACGAGCTACACTCTCCCCCTTTTTTACTTTTTTAAATTCTCTCTGTTCAAAATTTTAGGACTGACTGGCTGTGAGGACTCGAGCAAAGCTGGTCGCCCCAGCTAACAGGTCACGCTCAGATGAAATCTAATTTACTTTTCCACAGCAAACACAAGCCTTTCTTTAAGGAAAGGTATGAATGATGGATATCGGCGGGTTTCCACATAAAGTATTCTTTCTGTTTGAAGCCCAGTCGTGTGCCGCTATATGAATAAAAAGCTGTGAGAAATCCACCAGCCGGCTCTGACATTTTACACTGACCTTTCCCGAGGTCGTTTAATGTCAAACATTGGCGCGCATTAAACTCATCATTTTGTGCATGCCTTTGCAGTGTTTTTTTTTTCTAGTTTAAACGTGTTTTCAGCAAACTGTGAAACTGTAAAAGATAAGTGAATGTGGGAGGAAGAGGAGGAAACTACCAGAATTGGAGGCATCTTACTGAATTTCCCAGCTGAGCAGCACATTTCCTAGAGGCCATGTAAACTCTGTAACGTGGCTCTTAAAGGGATCAGATGACTGTTTAGCTACAGATTATCGCTCTGTGGGTTTATCCTCTGCCCTCAGAGGGAAACGCCGCTGATTCTGAGGAGAATTAAGATACGCTGGAAACAAAAACAAAATACCAGAGGGAGATTAAGACGCATGAACTGAGTGAAAATTAAGAGTCACAGCAAAAAAAAATAGAAAAAAGCAAAAACACAATGGTAAGATTAAAGTTTCAAATGATATGTCAAAACAATTAATATTTTTAAGGATTTTTCAGCATTCTTCCTGTCATTTTACTGTGTCATTTCACGAATAAACCGCATTGAAACTACGACAGAAGTATGAATAAATGCAAACGCAGGCAAAGAATGCAAAGAACACGTGAATTTACATAGAATACGAACACTGAGTTATCATTGCTCTGTTTATACGCAATTCCTTAGGGAGTCATGTGTCAGTCATGTAATTTGAATGTGATATGTGCGCCGCATACGCCATATGTTGCCAGTTATGCATCTGGCATACATGCATCAAAAGTCTGTTAGACATATGTAGAACAGACAAAGAGAGCCACAAATTTGTGTATGCATCTTGCAAAAATCAAGCACAATTCCATAAGATTTACACTTACAATTGCATTTAAACTACGCAAAAATACGCATAAATTGCATAACTCTCAACTGACCAAAAACTCTGAACAGTTCAAAACCGAATTCACGTGAAAAACCGTCGGCTAAAACCCTCAACAGACATCTGTGCACATCGACGTATGACGAACACACTTATGAATTACGGATATCACACATGGATCACGAAAGACCAAAGTTTCATACGTGGGAAATGCGTAAAATGTACGTAGGCTGTGTGGCACGCCCTTTAAGGAAGTAGTTCAAAAGTTGTTCTGAATTAATTTAATGAGAATTGGTTCCACCAGAGAGGATCAACCATCGAGGCTGACAGAAAACGGGTTTATGGGATGTGATGTAGCTTATTAGTTTCTGGAAATGAGCAGTTATATCAAAATGATATCAACGTTAAAGTTGTATTTACATAACATGTAAACATCAAATGCATCCAAGAACTTGACTGAGATACATCACCCACAGAAAAGGGCTAACTCTAACCAAATGAGGTCCATTCAGTTGCCATTTTTTCTTGATAAGGACCAGCGATGTTGGAGCCAAACATCGTCAGAATCGAGTGATTGGTCAAAGTCAGTCTGAGCCACTGAGGCAACCAATCAGGAATAAGCTTATTGCAAGGCCACTCACCTGCCACTTGAAAGCGGGCTACATGAAATTTGTAAATCAAATGTTATAAACGTTGGATTGCTGGGGACCAGCAGGCTCCACCAACCTCTGCACTAGACCACTAGCCACCTCAAAGTGTGCAGATTCTGGAGCTACATTATAGGTTTGTGGTTTTATTTTACAGTTTGAAGCTTCAGACAGCACAGGCGGGCTTTCTGCTTCTCCAGTCATGCTCAAAGGTCCAGAGTTCTCTTACGGAAACATTTCTTTTAATTTTATTTTCTTTTTTTTTCTTTTTAACTTGTCCTGTCCAACAGCTGGGCAGACAGATGAGAGCTGAGGGCCTCTTGTGTTGGACATATTTTACTTTAACAAGAGGGGTTATTAATCTTCAGACAAACCAGAGGTATGTCTGAATAAACCCCTTTTGTAATTGAGGCCAAACTTTATTAATTTCAATCATGTTTGAAAATGTTGGTATTCTATTCTATTCTATTCTATTCTATTCTATTCTATTCTATTCTATTCTATCTGTCAAATGACTGTTGCTACAAATACATTATAAGCATTCATGATTAAATGTTTATTTGCCCTGCAGTGCATTCTGCGGAGAACGACGCGCTATGTGACTGCTCTTGTTGTGCAAGTTTAACTTCATTACAATATCAATGAATTATGTTTCATTGCTTTCATAAAATTAAAGAAATGCGATAAAGAATCCGATTTTTTCTGTCATTTTATTTTGAGGATTCGAACACAAAACAATAAAATGGCACGTGCGTAACGTGCCCCTCTCTGGGAACTAAACAGAGTGCAATAAAAAATATAAAAATAAAACAACAGCCTTTTGAAAAGGTAAAGTACATAAAATCAAATTAATACAGTTGAGTTTGATTTCTGTGCAAATGCCAAGGAAGTCAGTGCAACGGAAAAACGCAGCAGCATCCTCTTCTTTCGCTGTACATCTCCGCAATAGTCAGCTGCGCCTTCAAATGACAGAATATCTTCAATCATTTGTGGCGCAGTGTTTTCCCGCCCCTGGAGACTTCCATTCAGCTATTTTAGGTGGCTTGTCACAGTCATATGATCCACCAAAACATGCAGCTGGAGCCACTCAGGATCTTCCAGTTGGCGGGTAGTTCAGGTCTAGGAATGTTTTCACGTGTTCTAAACAGACGCCAGGGCTGACGTTTTGCGTCACCCCTGGACAGCCATATAGACTTTGTTGTGTAGCAGGAGAGGAATATTCGCTTCAAATTCATCAAGCAATGCACGAACTGACGGCGGTTCGATTTACATCAGCCACCTGCCATCGGTCCGCCGCCCTGCTGGTAGAAACGTGTGTGCAGGCTATGACGCAAATCTTCGTTGACAGAATTGTTGAAATTTAATATTTATTCTACACATTCTTACAGCATTGGAAAACGTTAAGAATGTTTGTCTTGTTTTTCCTCCTACAGAAACCACAGTAAAACATAAAATATATTTATCCCATCTTTTACATTTTCCAACATTTTTTTGAAAATGCTCAGGAGCTACTAGGGCAGCGCTAAAGAGCCGCATGCGGCTCCTGAGCCGCGGGTTGCCAACCTCCGCACTAGACCACTAGCCACCTCATAGTGTGCAGATTCTGGAGCTACATTATAGGTTTGTGGTTTTATTTTACAGTTTGAAGCCTAGACAGCACAGGCGGGTTTTCTTTCTCCAGTCATGCTCAAAGGTCCAGAGTTCTCTAACGGAAACATTTGTCAGAGTCAATAAGCTTTTCCAACACATCAAACATTCAACATCTGACTGGAGACAGAAAACTGTCTAAGTATTATTTTTCCTGGTTTAAAGTTATTTTTAGCACAACTCATTTTTTTGCTTTACGATCAACTGAATTCTGTGATGGTTTCAGAACAAACTTGACTTTATCTTTTCTATTCTATTCTATTCTATTCTATTCTATTCTATTCTATTCTATTCTATTCTATTCTATTCTATTCTATTCTATATCAAGGTAAAAAGAGAGAATGAACCTCCACCTCAAACTATGAAGCACAAACCTTTACTCCAGAGAGTAAATTCTCTGTTTGCAGTGAAATCTGTGTTTGTTTGACTTTCTGAGACCGTGTCTGCTGGTTAGTGAGGAAGACGCCACCATGAGGTCCCACGTGAACTTCTGCTGATGCAGGAAGAACCTCAAAAGCCTTCACTACTGGGACTGAAGAACCAGATGGGTCTCTGCTCACGTTGGTAGAACTGATTTCCCAGTTATCCTTCAGCCATCCAAACCCCACATGAACCTTCAAAAAATCAACTCTGGGCCTTGAGATCAAAGTTACCTGATCAGGAACAATGAGAGTCACAAACCCTAATGAAGGTGGATGGTGAGAGTTGGTTAGCCAAAGTTTCTGCCCCTCATCCAGGACCAAGTCTCCTTCAGAGAGATCCCCATTCAGGGAGCGGTGGAGATCAGGGAGAGGCGTTCCGGCCACAACGATTGTCAGATTATCATGAAACAGAAATAGTTTGAGCACCACTCAGTGTGAGGTTGTGTTCATATTAGGGGTGTCACAATTTCGACTTTAAATCGAAATCGATCGAAATTAAGTCACAGTCTTTAACTTCAAATGAAAAAATGGAATTGTCGATGCTGCCACGCCCCCATGTTGCGTCTGGTTACTTGCCAAGCGGAAAAAAACATGTGATAAAGTGCTGCGAGTCTAATTGTTAATAAAGTTTTTTTTTAAAAAGAAGTGCTGCGAGTCAACCTTCTCTTACAGCCTCTCAAAAGATAGCATGGCAACTGCAGATGCAGAAGACCCATCCCCAGAACTTTAATCCCCTCCTCTTTCACTGAAGTTGCTGGTGTGGAGGTATTTTGGATTTCCAGTGAGTTATGTTGACAAAGGTTTGCAAGCTGCGCTATGTATGTGCGTGTGGCAGCACGACTAACATGCAGCCAACAACTACACAAACTACTCTTCTGTCTTTGTTTGGAATTAAACTTCCAAGAAACTCAACTCGTGCAAATGCAATTACGCGTGCGGTAGGAGTATTAATAGCTGCGGACATGCAACCTTTTTCGGTGGTGGAAAACTCCGGTTTTGGGCATTTAATTAGCATTCTAGAGCCTCGCTACGAAATCCCAAGTAGAACACATCTCTCAGCTACGGTGATTCCCTCCATGTGCAATAATGTAAAAGAGAAAGTTATAGAAGTTCTGAGCAGACCTTGAAAAATATTTTAAAAATACATTACAAAAAATACATCAGTGGTTTATGTTCATCTGTTTAGATATAGTTTAAGACACTTAATTGTTCAGAGACTATGGACGTGTCTGTTTTGTTGTTTTTGTTTGTTTTGTTGTGAACATGAATGTAATCTTTTGTAAAGAAGACTGCACTTACAAAAGAGAAACTGGATGGCAGTTTATTTAAAAAATTTGAATCCACTAAAGATATGTTATTGTAACATTATGTTGTTAATAAAAGTTTTAAATTTGACAATGTAGTGTGGTACACTGCTAACAAAGGTCAGATATTCTATTGCATTAAAGTCTAGTTTAAAAAATGATAATTTGTGCTTTAAAACAAATGAATGTAAAAATCGAATCAGTGATCTTAGAATTGAAAGTGAAATCAAATCGAGGATTTGGAGAATTGTGACACCCCTAGTTCATATTGTGTTGTTGTGATTATTACCACAGCAATTCTGTTTATTTTCAGTGGAACAACAGAAAAACTCACAGAAAACAGTTTTCCCCCCAGTTTTTCTAACTCAGGCCTCCTGCTGGGTCAGTAATCTGATTCCTTCAGGGTAGCTTGTAAACGTTAGCAGCTAATACTTACAGTTTTACAGTTTTATCCCCGTTGTAATCAGTTTCAGAATGGTTAACATGACCAAAACCTCAGTTTACTGGTTTCAGGAATGGATGTTTCTGAATGGTGAGACTCACGCTTTTTTCTTGACACTGATTTGTGTCTTGGGGTGAGATTTCTGAACTCTGACCAGCAGGTTTTCCATGTTATATTGCTTGATAAAAATAAAAAATGAAAACACCTGATTTAGCTCATCATCAAGCTCTGCAGAGAAACACACAATGACCGTCATGTGAGGCAGAAGTGAAAATGCAACTACTGTTGCTTTCTCAGGCGTCTAAGCAGCACTTTGAGGTGACTTCCCATGTTGTCTGTGTGCTGCCTTGGGTTTTAATTAGCTTCTGGACAGCATTAATAGATTTAAACACTACAAGCAAACTAACAAACCTCAGCAGCAGACTGCCAAACGCTGGTGTTTTCAGAGAGTTGGCACGAGTCCCCAGACTGCTGCTCTAAATAAGCCTGTTCTGTCTCAACTTGCCTTATTAAATCAGCTTAAAAATAGACTGTCATCTCTGATCCCAAACACTCAGTGTGCCGCAGCACTCAGGTGTGAGCGTGGTGCGTCAGGTGCCGACGGAAACCAAGGCGCCTTAGCAAAAAGGAGCTGAACCCCAGCTGAGGGCCTGTCAGGGCTTCTGTGGATTATAGAAAATGTGATGAAAACATTTGGATTGTCTCTACCTTTGCCACAGGCTGCACACAGCATACAATACTTTTTGACTACAGATAGACTTTAGAGAGGCTTTAGCGCCTTGCTCAATGGCACTTGAACCGAAGCATCATTGTGTTTGGAATAAATCAAGGATCTCAAAAGACTGAAGGTCATCTGGGTAATTCCAATGAAAGGTCGTCTTCAAACCATTCTGCCTCCAAAACCCTCAACCTGATCCACATTTTTCTGATGCATCCAAACTCAAGTGTCCCCGTCAACTTCAGAGGACATTGTTCAAACTTTCAGTTGATACAACGGGGGACGGTATTAATAAGCAAGATCAGCGATGTTAAAGGACGGTTAGATGGTGTCTGAAATTGGGATTGCTCCGGTGACAGTGACTCTTCAAGGTAAACTTGTACATTAGCAGAGGGTGCTGCACCCTGTCTCTGATGCTGAGTGTTTAAAATGTCCCCAGGTTGGGTTTTGGTTTGGAAGATTGTTAAAAAAAATGAAGATCAAAGCGAGATTGGAGCTTTCCATTTCTTGTTTTGATCCAAGTTTCTGAGACCCGCTACATCTTGGAATGTAGAATTTTGTAATTAGCATTTGTCGGCAAGTAAAACCAGTTGTAAAAATTGCAGTGTGATAAAATCTAGTAAACGACATCTAGAAACATCCAAAGATTTAAGTACAAGTAGTTGTGTAGTAGACCTCCATGTGCAGATATCTTTTCAGAACGCCATTGGTAGACCTCTAATAGATTGACATGATGGAGATGTCCAACAGACATCAACAATATATGTATATTAGTTACCTCATAGAGATCTTGTGCCCACAGGGAGGTCTCTAGAGAGTCACTCAGACCAGCTGTCCTTTGAATCTTCATGGGTGGTGAGTCGTTGGTCCGACTGAGGCTTTACCACTGACAGATGTGTTTGTGTTGTTGGAGACCCATTCCTCATCACGTCAAATTACCAGCAGTCAAACTAAGAAGTTTCATTTTAAGATGAAAGTGATATAAATGCAGCTAAAACTTAATATTTGAGGCAGAATGTTCTTCTTCTCCTTCACATCCTTACAAGAAATGAATACCAAGCCTCTGAAGGATGAGCTTGCAGGCGCTTTGTGCCCCAGCTGTAATTAAAATCCTGTTTGTGACCCTCTGGGGTTGATTGCTGCACCCTCTCAGAAATTACAGAGCTGGCTAAAAACAATAATTCTGTTGTTGTTATTTAAATGATGATGTTTAAAATTCTCCCGTAGACAGATGTTTGCAATTCTCAGCACTGACATCTAAACCCGAGCATGTGCAGCACGTTTTTCTTCATGTGAGATCCAAAGATCATCGCATCATGTAAATTTTATTCAACCAAATATTCTTAACTTCATCAAATGCAGTCTTTCACTGGAGGAGGAAGTCATTTTCATAAAAAAATACTTTGTGAATTGTTAAACGTTGGAATAGACTGTACTTTTTCTGCAAAATGGCCTTAATGAACACAGAGACGCCTTAAATGGAACTAAATACACTCAGGTTTGTGGTTACACTAGGACAGTCTGTATTTGTGGTGGAGGTGCTCCAGCCATTAAAAAAAGCCCAGAGGAGATGCAGGTGCAGCTACAGTGAATTAGATTCAGAGCTGAGTCATGCAGCAGGCCTCGGCGCCTGATGAGAATCCTCTCACAGCCACCACTTGAAGGCAAAATTGGTGAATGAGAAACGTGCTGCATTCCTGTGCTCACTGACATCAATGTGTGAAAGTAATGTGACAAGAGCAAAAGCTGAAGTTAAAATAGAATCTGAGCTAAAGAGGAGGAGGTTTTCAGGAACCCTCGGCTCTGTTTTAATCAGCACAGCACTGATCAGAGTATCATAAGGATATAATGCATGTATGTATGTATACACAGGGCTCTGGGCTACATTGTTGCACTTGTGCACCAGCAAGAAAGGTGTGGTGCACCCACGTTCTCGACCAAATTCCATTTAACTCAGCAGGTTTCCATGGTCACTTTACTTTTTAAGCTCTGTTAGTATCTGCAATAAGACTTTAAAAAGGACTACAGGTGAATTCTGATTGGGAAAACCGTTTGGTCCGGACCCGGTCCCCTTAATTTGGTCCGGATCGAGTCCTAAGCCTTGCCTTGACTAAAGACCTCTTCACTCATTGGTCACAAGAGTGCGGCAAAGCAACTAGAGACTGAAATGATGGAAGTCCTGTGCTTTGAGTTCATCCAAACTTCATATGTTGTCTGTATCAACGTCAGCAACGTCAACACTTATGACTGCTGCTTTGGTCCAGTGGAAGGGCGTTACTGGCAAGAAGACGGCTAACACGTGTTTATGACATATAGATCGTTAGGAAAACGGTGATGTGTCACCTAAAAGTTGTTTTAATGAGTCTGAATTCCTCCACTCACATGTCAATGAGTTGCTGTGTCTCACCGTTGTGGTGTAAAGACGTTTTTTTTAAAAGAGAATTCTGTTGAGGAAACTACAAGGTAGCTTTTAGGATGATGTCACAGCAGCGCCCAACGGTCGTGTGCCGCGGAACGAGACACAGAAAAGCATGTAAGAAGTGTTTTCAGCTGTGTTAACAAACAAAAGCATCTTTGTAACCTGGAAATCTGAATTCAAATATGTTTAAAGTATAAAATATTTCATAAGAAAAAAATGTCTTAAAGACCTCCAAACCAATACTTGAGCCCTTTAGGGTTCAAGATCATTGGATTATCCGGTTTACCACTCAAAAAATCTGATAATTCAAGACATTTGGATATTATGACACCAGATAAAGAAGATGAATGGATAGGACCGACCTGTAGTGAATAGAAATGAAACTGAAGTGTTTGGCTGCGGTGGTGTGTCAGTCCTCCCTCCACAAAGCTCCTGACAGACTCATAGAGGTTCATCAAAGGAAAATGCATTGGCATTCTGTGAGCTCCATCACCTCCTCTGCAGCTGTGCAAAAGGAGCTCCTGCTGATGGGCAGGAAATGACTCATTATGAGGTGCAGCAAAAGAAAAAAAAAACTCTTTGACATCTGCCAAGTGTCAGAAAAAGCTTGGTAATTAGAGAAGCTGTATTTTGAGCGTGGTTCTCTGTTTGAGATGAGGCTGTCCACCTTTGTTAACGCTGCAGCAGAGAGATTACACCAAACCGTCCTTCAAACTGAAGAAATAACAAGAAAAAGAGTCAGGGGACGCGAGCTGGAGCTGGATTTACTGAGGGGTAAACTGATTGAAGATGCAGTGAAGTTTTGGAGGAGCTCACAGTGTTGGACCCAAAGCAGAGCCGTCTGCCAGACAGCTGTCCTTTCCATCAAAGAGGAGCCTCAGCAAAACTGTTGAGATGCTGAGATGGAAAAAGACTTAGGAGGTCCTAACATGTGGCAGGCACAGATGCTGAAAATTTCAAGTTGGAGCATCAGAACTTTCTATGCAACTGCAATGCATGTATGAAGCTCAAACAAGTCCAGAGTTGTTCCCTAAACATTGATCCTCTGATTAAATGTAACCAAATTACCTTTAAAAAATAAGGTCAAAGTCAAGGACACAGACAAAAGAGGGACGTGAAGGATGGGGAAAAGTATCAGAACCACACACAACACCAACCATGGTGATGTGAGGAGTGAAGAGTGAACTGGAACCAATGGGTTCAATTCCCAAGTCCTCAATGGATTCTCAATTGACTTACCTTGAACAGGTTAATTGTCACAGGTTAACCAGCCTGTCATTGGATGAAGGGAAGGAGCAGGAAGAGTTTCTCTCTGCATTTATCGTTTAAATTGTTAGGAACATGTTGGTCTGAGAGTTTGAGTGACTGTTTTTGTGTATTTTCTTTCTGTGACGGACTAGGATTTGTTTGTATTCTGTGAGGCACTTTGTGCATCTAAAGTCTTTTTTGTAAATCAAGTGGAATTTGATTGGAAGGAGAACATTGGTCATTGATGTAAATGTAATATAGGATCCTATATAATACCATACATACTACAAGACACACCTGCGCTGCCCTTAAGATGCAGTCACTCCTCTCTTCGACCCTCTACGGCGCCAGACACCCCAAAAACCCCCCAGCACCCGTACGGGTCAACCCCCCATACCGGTGCATGTGACTAAGGCTTGAACCAGCAGCTTCTTGCCTCTGTCTGCGACGGCTCTGTGAAAGTGTGCCGACTACAGCTTGTGGTTAAAACATTTTGCGGTGAATGTCTCGGTCATTACTGTGTTC
>JAUDJI010000289.1:0-14961 GCA_037389245.1 Oryzias sinensis | reverse complement strand
ATTTGTAGAGCACTGTGAAAGGCAAACCCCCCATTTGCAAGCTTTAGTGGCGTCATGTTTAGCGTCATTGAGTCTTGGGAAACTTCTTACGGTGGCCTCGTTTGGATTCACGACAAAGTAAAACATCAAACACATTCGGGGACGACAGGCTTTCCAAGGCTGCCGGTGTCTGCTTCTCAAAGGCACAGACACCGGCAAAGACAGCAAGACGTGAAGAAATTGTCGTAGAGAAAGTGTGTCGATTTAAAATGACAGTAAAGACACACAAGGTGTTTGTGAAGCGCACCCCATGGGAGGCGGTGATGGGACGGGACACCCTGAGGGAAGATTTAGAAATGTCAAGTCCTCACACACTGCCATCTGTGCTGCCTTTAAACACATGACCTGACACCAGCTCTGATGCAATTTCTAAAACATTAAAGCAGTTTCAGCAAACTCAAAATAGAAAAAAACTAAATATGCAAAACACTTGACTCTTGAGGCAAAAGCTCACTTTGAGGTCATAATACAGACTCTGTTTTTCAAAAATAACAAACACAACACACCACAACTCAAGACACTTGACACTGTTCAATTCAATTCAATTCAATTCAATTTTATTTGTATAGCCCAAAATAACAACAGCAGTCGTCTCGATGGGCTTCGAAGTAAAACATGAACTCAAAAGGATCATGAATACAAAGAGTTCAATAGGAAAATACTAAAATGAACTAACAAACTGACTAAGCTATACTGGCATCCCTGCCCTTAGACTCCCTTCACGGTAAGGAAAAACTCCTTAAAAAACGGATTCTGGAAAAAACGAAGAAACCTCAGGGGTGCCCACATGAAGGAGGGATCCTCCCCCAGGACGGACGGCCGATTTACCAGAACTCTTAGAGAAGAATTAACTTATCTAAATCTACAACTACATATTTAAAGTCCAGCAGACGAGCTTCATCCAGCCGTGGTTGTGGGGACAGTCAAAGGCGCGAGTCGAGCAGGAGAAAGGAACCACAGCCAGGAGCAGGAGCAGAGACGAGCCAGAGGCAGGAACCACAGCCAGGTGTAGGAGTGGAGCAAAGGCGAGGTAGACGGTCAGGAACTGGAGCACGAATTAGTGTAGAAAGAAATGAGTCTTTATATGGGTTAAGGTCTTGGTGCAGGTCAGAGTCTGGATTCATATCTGGGTCTGGGTGCAGATCCATATCTTGGTGCAGGTCTGGGTCTGGATTTGTATTTGGGTCTGGGTGCAGATCCATATCTTGGTGCAGGTCTGGGTCTGGATTTGTATCTGGGTCATGGTGCAGATCCAAATCTTGGTGCAGGTCTGGGTCTGGATTTGTATCTGGGTCTGAGTACAGATCCAGGTCTTGGTGCAGGTCTAGGTCTGGATTTGTATCTGGGTCTGGGTGCAGATCCAGGTCTTGGTGCAGGTCTAGGTCTGGATTTGTATCTGGGTCTGGGTACAGATCCAGGTCTTGGTGCAGGTCTGGGTCTGGATTTGTATCTGGGTCTGGGTGCAGATCCGGGTCTTGGTGCAGGTCTGGGTCTGGATTCGTGTATGGGTCTGAGTGCGTCTTTGGGTCTTGGTGCAGGTCTGGGTCTGGATTAATATCTGGGTCTGGGTGCAGATCCAGGTCTTGGTGCAGGTCTAGGTCTGGATTTGTATCTGGGTCTTGGTGCAGATCCAGGTTTTGGTGCAGGTCTGGGTATGGATTCGTGTCTAGGCACGGGTTCAGACTCGCAAGTTAGCAAGCAGAGCAGCATTACCAGGCTGGGCAGTTTCCAGCTCAATAGGGCGGTTTTTCTTCTAGCTTTGGGCGGGTTTGGGATCGGTTCGGGGGCTTTTAGTTGGCGGTTTCAAGCAGGGAAGTGGGGTCTGGGGAGAGGCAGGTGGCAGGCAGTGCTTCACCTGACGTCTTCCTGACCTGCCGTCATCTAAAGCCTACTGATATTAAAGTACATGTGTTCACTAGGTTGTTCCATAAATGCAATTCATACATTTGATTTTAATCATTTTAATCATTTCTCCCCTTAAAATCCCTTTATTTTGGGTATTTCCTGTTTAATTTTAGCGCAAAGCTGCGAGCTCTGCGGCACGAGAGATTGCGCAATCCTGAGTTAAGTCGGATTGATTGTTCGTTTAGCTTACTCAGCGTATCAGAATCAGTTTATTGTCGTTTGCACAGCTTTTACACTGACATACATCATGACATAATGTAAAGCTTCTCATTTTTATATTTTTTGGGTGGGTTTTTATTGGGTCTGGTGATCTTTAGATGACTTTTAGGCTGGAAAACTGTGACTATCTGGCAACACTGGCAGATATGAAATGATGATTGAAGGCAATTTTTAAAAAGCGGTCAAATGAAGCGTCATGATCCAAGGGGCTATGAAAAGAGGAAAAGGGAATACAAGACATTGTGTTGACCTTCCAAAAGTGCTGAAAGACGGATAAAATAGGAAAAACAAGAACAGAATAATAAAAAAACGATTTCTTTTGCCCAAAATGTGACTGACTGATCATATCACCAAGCAAACAAAGAGAAGGAGAAGCTGAGGTAGTGATGCCAAACCAGGTTAACAGATCTACGTTCTCTAAACTGTGAAACCGATGTGCAGAGCCACACGGCACGCATATAACTTGGTGTTACTATCACAGAAACCACAGAAGTTACAGTTTCTGAGACCCACCTTGAACATCCTCTGTCATGTGTAGTGAGTCCTAACCAAGGGTTTTATACTGCATGAGCAGCAGGTGTTTGAGCAAATTTGTGACCAAAAGGTACCATCTAATTCCCAGGTCTAATTCCCATTTTTCAATATATGTGATATATGAGGCTTCCAAGATGAATTTTTATCTAAAATTACCCAAAGGAATCTAAACTCCTCTAAGTTTTACATTTTTACTCCATCAATAAATAGATTTACCGGTACTTTCTTCTGTTTCTTTCTTGCTTCAACAAAAGATGATTGTTTTTATTTTTATTATTATTTTTAATATTTAAGTTAAACTATTTCAGTTTCTACATCTTCTATTGAATATTTCCTTTTTTTTTTCAGGGCAAAAACAAGTTATCATCATCAAAAAGAGCAAATTTCTATACTTCAGAGTTTGCAAATGTCGTTTATATATTAGAGAAAAGGTATATGACCCTTGTGGGAGTTTACCTGCAAACTGTTGCCTATAATGTAAAAAACTGGTGAAAGCATGAGTCCCAACTGCCCTTAATCTGCTATCCAAGGCACTTTAACATTGGGAGTTGGGTCATCTAGACCAGTGTTTTTCAACCAGTGTGCCGTGGCACACTGGTGTGCCGTGGGAGATGGTCAAGTGTGCCGTGGGAAATTGCCATCATTAATTGATCTAAAAGCAATTACCATCTCCAGGAAATCAGCTCTGTGTTCATCCAAACAGGCCCTGATAAAACACTGAGAAGTTAAGAATATGAAATATCATAAAAATATTTTTTCTTTGTGTTTATTTAATTCTATTAAAGACATTTTAATAAGAATAACGGGATACCGCGATTTAGCTGCAGCTATAACTGTAAGGAAAAGTCCCGCCCCTTTAACTGTCTCCACCAATCATTCTTGAAGGCTTAATCACATGTCATCAGTCTGACCAATCAGAAGTGGTTAAAGTCTTCACTTCCTTGTTTCGATTTAGCACAAAAAAGTCTGTCTGTTCTAACAAAAATACCATCTAAAGCTCGTCTTTAGCGGTGTAGCTTTCCACAGAATCTGGTATCAGACTGGAACAAAACCATGAAGCTCAAAGACGCTGGTCTTTCTGCGGTCGGCGTATTATCGGCACTACATCTCCCATGATGCAGTAAAGTGACTGTCTTAGCGCACTATAAGTCTCTCCTCTTAATGTCTTAAAACAACGAACACACATCAAACAGTTTTTGAATCTTTTGACTTAATTTTTAATACATCTTTTAGAAAAAAACAGCTGCAGCTTCCAGCGTTTTCTGCAACATTTATCACAAAAATGCATGTGAGATTGTGGAGGGACTGTAGATCAATACAGACTGAGCTTTTTCTTATTTTTTTTATTTATCTATTTTTTTGGATGCTGGTGTGCCGCGGGATTTTTGTCAAGGTTAAAGTGTGCCGTGGCTCAAAAAAGGTTGAAAAACACTGATCTAGACCCACTAGACAGTGCTCTGAACCTTTTTTCTTCAATGATTTGTGATCTTCACTGGTGTCCATGGATTACATGAAATCTTTCCACCTTTATCCACCTTTGTCATGGTAGGGAGAACACGTCAATGGTCATCTGGACCCCATAGGATAGCACATGGGTTAAAGGTCTGCGGGTGAAAAATGAGCAAACCCGTGCGAGGCACGAAAGTCATTTTAAGATCGTAGAGCTAAAACCGTCCTGCACATCTTTTCTCCACTGGCATCCGGCGGGCGACAGATTGTACTGAACACTTAACAACAAGGGCAAGTAAGGATGGAGTAGAGAAGGCGAAGGTATGTTGTACAGATTTTTAAATACCGACTTGAGACAATCCGTTAGTGCTGTTGAGAGGGAAGGAGTGTTCTCTGTGCGCGCTCCTCACTGAACCTGACTGTTAGAAAAGAGATAATTAGAAAACCAGAGTGTAGTGTGTGTGGACGTCCTACGGGCGTCTCACAGGCACTTGGGTATCATTTACCCCATTTATGCGCGGTCAGTGGGGGGCCACTACTCACACCTCAGAAACAAATAGACTGTAGCATATGGACAGCGTACGACCGCATCACCCCTACATCATATTTTCACAAATACTCAACAATACACTTACCACACGCACAATAATGGTACCCTCCATTTTCATAACGTCCCTTGAGGTGGTCGTAAAGAGCCACACTGCAAGACACACCTGTACTCCCTTTAAGATGAGGGCGCTCCTCTTAACGACCCTCTCCAGGCCGGGACAACCAAAAAACCAGCAGCACCTGTACGGGTCAACTCACATGCGAGTAAGGCTTAACTAAAGCTTCTTCTCTAAGCCCAAACAGATAGAATACAAGGATTCTGTGCATCAGGTTGGTTTTTCAGTTCTGTTCTCGGTTTGACCTTTATGTTCTGTCAGTCTCACCGGGTTCATGCTGGAACCACAGCTGGCTTCCTTTAGTTAATCACCCTAAGTCTATTTACGTGTCTGGTTCAGTTCCTCTGTGTCAGGTCCTCTGCTCTGTCCCTCCGTTCTTCCTCCAAGGCTTTTGTCATGTTGCAGTTTAATTTTTTAAATTCTTATGTTTCTGCCACCATGCCCGGTCTCCTGCATTTTGGGTCTCTCATCACCAGTTCCTGACATACAACTTTCAAATTAAAATAGAATAATCAGCAGTATGAAATGAATAAGTACTCTTCTTGAATATTACCTATCATCAATTACTGTTATCTTCATCATTGCCATGGCTATGACCGTAAATGTGTTTCTATTTAAAAACAAAAAACATGAATATTAGTCATATTAGGGTAGCATGCAACTCTCACCAGTAACTACACAATACTGTGTTGTACACAGAAAACTAGTGCAGGGTACTGCTACTATGTTAGCAGATGCCTTCAAAGTTTACAGCCAAATTAAATCGTCGAGTACCATTTCATTCTTAGTGTTATTTGTTAGGAAGGGTGTATAAATGTGTAAAGCTCAGGCGGTAGAGCAGGTCGTCCTATGACCAAAGGGTTGGTGGATCGATTCCCGCCCTCCCCGGCACAGCCAGCCTGCAGCTCACCGCTCTCCCAAGGGGGTGGATCAAAATGCGGAGAAGAATTTCCCCATTGTTGGATAAATAAAGTGCCAATTATTATTATTTTTATTATTTCCATGTGAACAAATCCAACAATTAGGATGGTGACAAAACGGTTTTGAAAGCATGTGTTAGTTTTCGGTTACTTTTTTCTCTTTAAACTAAAAAGTCTTCCAACCAGCTCGTAGACTGGATCAGGTTTGTGCGCAACTGGAAACATTACTGACCAATCAGCATCAACCTTCACGTATGTGATTGGCTGGCTTTTGTGTCACATTTTAAACGCGGCGCCCCGTTCTCTCTCAAAATAATTGTTTAAAGTCTGAAAACAGTGAGCCTGGAATAATGGCACAAAAATCACTCCAGGCCGGTTTTCTCCTAAACATTTTAGACCCATCCGAGGTTTTCTTTTTTTATTTAATTCAAACAAAGATCTCTTATTAATTTAATTAGTTAATATCAGCATTTTTTTATTTTAAATGAACACTATTTGGGCAGTAGTGGCTAGAAATCAAACAATAAACTAGCAGGCGAGCTGCTTCGATGGTGGGACTGTTCAGAGCTCTGCAGATCATTTTACCCTGAGGGGAACTTGTCTGTCAAACAGCTTCAAAGGTAATTCACTCAAAACCACAAAGGCTGTTGTGTTGCCACAGGCACAAATGTCAAGGCAAATAACAATTCATGATTGCCCAGCAGTGGTTTTTGTCAAATTCATTGGTGGATGCAGAGTTTAGGTGAACAGACCAGCAAGCAGAACAAAGCGGTGGTTGCTCATCCAAAAATTAAACGGTCATCTGAACTGTGGTGTCCCCGCGGTTGCAAGGGCAAGTGACCGTTGGGACTTCTGCCCGTCTCCTATGACAGAAGCCCCCCAGGTATAAAAGCGGTGATGTTTTCTGACAGGAAGCTTTGAAGAAATCTACCGGGACACAACAGAATAAAACACACGTGACTGCAGAAAAGCTTTGCATCTGATCTGTAAATATGAAAGGGTGGTGTGCTGAGGGTGACAAAGAGGGTGAAGGGCTGGTGCACCATATTTATCAACCAGCTAGATTTACCTCTGACCTCTTAAATCCATTATGTTAACTCAATCCTGTTCAACTCAAACCTTCAGTCATCTGATCCGACTGATGAGCAGTGAGGAGGGCATCCAGGGACACTGGTACACTTTTATTTACATGGATTACTGCCCCCCTACATTTGCTCCTTAATCACAAGGAGAAGTGTGGAATCTCACTCCTTAAAGTGTGGATGCCATGCTTTGAACAACTTTGTCAAATAAAAAAGCCCTTTAAACGCTGATTCTATTGATACCAATAGTTTGCGTCGAAAAAAATCCGAAGCATATGAATAATAGACATCTTTCGAAGGAATCAGAGATTTGGATCTGCCGCTAGAGCGCAGGCTGGAAGTGAACCCGATATGACCTGTGACGTCACAAAAGGGAGTTGCCTTTCGCAGTTGCTTAGGACAGCATGTAAACAAAACAGGTAGTCTTCGTTTCTCTCGTGTTTAAATCTGTTAATCATCAACATGCCAAGTCGTTGTGTGGCAGCTGGATGTAGCAATACATCTAGTGAAAGTGTATCTGTGTATAAAATTCCCAAAACAAGAAACGCTGCTGAAAAGGGGAAAGTTCAAGAAGGTGGACGGCGAAGGATTTTTCCCTCCAGATCTGCAGGAGAGAAGTCTGCGTTTTCGAAGGGACAAAAACCGGGACACAAAGGAAGAATTTTGAACGGAGAGTTGGGAGGAGGATCTTGGCTTCTGAGTCGAGGAAAGGCGGGTGAGCTGGAAGCGAGCGAGCCGTTTTCTGGGTCGGACAGGACGGCGCTGGAGTCGGGAGCGGAGGCTGCTAAGCTAGGCTAGTGTGCATCACGATGGATCACATTGAGGCGAAGTAGTCGTGTTTTCTGTTGTCCTTGGATCCAACTGGAGTATTTCAACGCACTCAATGTTTTGCAAGAGAAGCAACAGGCCTGCAACGTTTTTTTTTCTTTTGCTTTTGAGGTGCCGGTACCGTGAGTTAACTGAACTGTGTGTGTTTGAGCGCGCGCGCACGAGAAAAGGTTTCAAACTGGTTCAAACAGGTAAAACTGTTAATGTTCTGCAGTTGTTAATGGTATACAGTGACTTTGTTAACTAAAGAGTAGTAATATCTGGGAAACTTTTATTTTGTGACATTTATTTTGTAAATTGGGTTGAAAACCAGTGTTTACCTTTGTTTAGATTAGGCCAAAAGGGGACATTTTGAGTATATTTTAGGGTAAGTGGAGTAATTTAATTTTATACATTTTTTAGACTTACTGGAGTCTAGCCGAATCTTCATGCTGGCTATCGTCATCGGCATCACTAGACCTACTACTTTCTGCTATATCCTCCTCACTTTCGCAAAAGGGTTCGAATCGATACGGTTGCAAAAGTGACTCATCATCATGATAATCTCCGCAACTTTCCTCTTCATCTTTCTGTTCATCTGATGATAAATCGCTAATAGAGACGGTAGCATCACTCTGTGCTTCGCTATCGGTGCTAGCCATGTTGTCTGCCTTGTCTTCCTTTCGTTACGTCACAAACAGGGGGGCGAGAATTCGGCGGAATGCGTGAAGCCGGCGGCCGTCCTCGTTGTTTATATTGCGTTTTTCGCTATTTATTCTTTTTCGAAAAATATTAAAAACAATCGCAACATGAAATAGAGACTATTTACTATATTTTGGCTTATTAAAATAGACCATGTCACCCACACTTTAAGATCAGAAGACCAGCTGTTGCCTTCTGTTCCATTTGCTGCGCAGAGCTGGAAAAAAGCCTTTGTCCACTCTGTTCCTTTAACTTGGAAAATGCTGCAGAAAGACTGGAAACTAACTGAACTGGTATCTTCAGATGTTTTTAGGATCAAGCTCAAAGCTTTGGAGACTGCGACAATAATGTGCAACTGCTTTTCATGATTCGTGTGATTTTAAAGATGTTTGTATTTTTTGTATTGAAATGTACTGCCTCTTTAATATCAATGGAACGTTCCTGGTTAAATAAAGTTTAATTAATAAAAATTGAAATGTGTTCTCAGCATTAGACCCATCCCCGAGAGAAGCGGTGAGGTGCAGACACAGCCGTGTTCGGAAGTTTTAGTAGCTTAACCCCCCAATCCAACCCCTTACAAGGACCTACAGTATATCATGCAAAATTAGCTTTTTTTGTACTTTTAAGAATATTATAATGTTCATTCCACACAAAAACAACCCCAAAGTGTGATTTTATCTCTGTGGAATCCTTTAAAAAAACATACTCTTTGACCACCAGCCCCTCCCAATCCAAAACAAGCGGGTTCTCACATTGTGACATCACAAAGTGAGGAACAGCCCCTTCCAGGAAGAGTCTGCACTGCCAGCTCCGCCCCCAGGCTAACAGACACACCCACTTTCTCAGTAGAGCTAGCGGTGATTGGCTAATCGCTTTCCTTTTAAATCTACAATATGCACATCCATCTTTTCAAAAAGTTCGGATGATATTTGTTTTCATGAGCAAAACGCAGAAACGCTGCCAAGGCCGGCTGTAGGATGATGTCATGAAATGGGCGGCACCCACAAGAAAAGAAAGGCGGGGCCACAGAGTTTGAGTCGTCCTTCTTCCGGTTAGAAAAATGAGCTGCTAAAATAAACATTTTACAAAAAATTGTTCTTTAGTGTGCCAAAGGTAAAATATGAACATATTTATGGATATAGATTTCTCTGAAAGGCTTAAGAAAAGCAGGATATTGACCCTTTAATGCTGAGCATCAAGCAGGAAGGCTTTGGGTCTCATGTTTAAAGTCTTTGGTATGACCTGACCGTGAACTCGGTCCCAGGCCAAACAGTCTGCCACTGGCCTGATCCAGCAGGGTTCAGGAGTGAACCAACAGTGAAACTGATATATGTGGAGCTTCTGCTGTCTGAGAGGACAGAGGAGGTCCCAGGAGCCCTGAAGACACAGCTAATATTACTAATAATGAATAAAAAAAAAAACATTTTCTTTAATTTGATATTTATTATCCCGAAAATGAAGACAATAATAAAGGTTCCCCCAAACACCAAATACTGACCATGTCAATAGCGAGTATTTCCATAAGTTCTCTATGTTGTTCTGGCAAGTCACGTGGGGGGTCAGATCATCCAGTCTCTCCTAGAGCTGGTTTCAGATGTGTTCTATGGGGTTCAGGTCAGGGGTCATTGCTGGTCAAACCATACGAGGACACGCCCACTTCCTGGAGTCCAGCCATGTGGTGGAGCGTTATCATCCCTGAACAGATAGTTGGGGGTGTTGTGGTGGAGTTGGGGGATGATGATAGTTCTATGATGTCTCTAAAGGTCAGAACCTGCAGGGACCGGACCGTCTACCATAACCAAATGGGTTTTGCTCTGACTGGTGATGCCTGTCCAGACTGTTGGTCCCTTCTACACCAAAGAACCCTGGAGACCATGTTGACTGTGGCGTATCGCGCATCAACTCAGACCACCATCATTTCTGTGGACGGTGACCCGACCCCCATGCGTGAACAGGTCGGTAGGCCGTTGCTGCATTGTCCAGGTCACAACGCTGTGTGGCGTTAGCTAAACCCGGTCAGAGGTCATTGGGTTTTGGTCATGGTGGTGGTCTGTCACTGGGGGGGCTCCTCTCCTGGGTCTGTCCCAAACTCTGACAGTAGTTCTGGGTCTTGTGGATATCAACCGAGTTTGTCCCCAATACCGCCAACAAATTGGTAGTTGTGTGTGTTTTTTTTTGCCTTGCTAAAAAGTAACACAAGTTTGTGGAGCAACTTTGATGCAGAAAGCCATGGTGGCCTTAAAGTTGGCATTCACCACCAGGTCCCTTCAAAAAGGGTTTGGGTTTTACTTCCATAGATTTCATATGGTTTCTTCCTTGAGCCTGATCTTCACCCTCCTCTGGTGACTTTAAACACTCCTCGGTTAAAACTGCTAAAGCCGTCTGTTAAGCTGGCATACATATACAGTTTATTAAAGTCAGTTCAGTTGCAATTTAGACAGGACAGAGTGAACATGTATGTTTAATATGTCATTTGATGTCTGGACGACTGCCGCTCAATAGTTTTCCTTGCCATGTTTGTCTTGCCCCCCGAGCCCCACCACTTCCCCAAAGCTGGACAGACCTGTGCCACTCTGATGAAATGGGAAATGACAGCGGCCCTCTGCGGCGCCGTGGGCTTGCTGAGCACCATGAGCTGTATCCACTGCGAAACGCTGTTGAAGAGCGTGATGAAGCGCTCCAGGATAGGGTTGTCCACGGTGCAGCCATGCATCACAAAGCTGTGGTAGTCCTGGAACTGGGAGGACAAGGCAGACATTGGAAAGCGTAAACAGGCATTCCAGAGCTGTGCTAGGACGGTAACACTCAAAAACTTAAAACTGCAATGTTGAAATATCACACTTTTGGGGCATGTTTGTATTTGATGGGTCACAGCAGCAGAGGAGCCACAGTTCTTTATTTTGGACAGTTGGAGCTCCTAAATGCCTTTCTTGTGTTTCTCTCTGCTCTTATCTTGGTCTCTGTCTGGCTCTGGTTTGCATTTGAAGCCTTAAAGCATGCATTTGCTGCCCCTTTGGTCCTCTGCCCCCACATCTGCCACGTAAGGACTCCTGCTCCACTTTCTACAACTTAACGGAGGCCCAAATGGAATAAATGACCCTTCTGCTAGTTCCATTCTCCTTGATAATTGCCTTATGTGAAGTTCTGCCATGAACAAACCGCCTGCCTCACACAGCGGTCACGGTGCGAACACAACAAAAAGGTGCAGACCAGACAGACATCTTCACAAATTTGTATATATGACATATGTTAAAAAGGGAAATTTAAGTGACTTTAATTCTGAGCCTAAATTTTTCCTCAGTACCTCAAAAAGTAACACTCAAAAACAAAACAAAAAAAGACTATGCAGGAGAATATGGTGTTATTCTCCGTTGCTTAGCAACTACAGTGAGCCTGTGACTTGTGAGCCATGCGCTGTTTAGTACCTGAAACCTGTAAGGCTAACACTCATGCTGCATTCAAACTGACCAGGATCTTGCAGAAGGATTTATACTCCAAGTAGGTCAGGTGTTCGGCCAGCTCGCAGGAGTCCAGGTGGTCAAACAGGAGGGACATCTTTCTCTTTTTGGACACTGACGGGACACGTTGAGTCACTTGACGTTTCCACTTATAGGATGGCCTGAAAGGGTTAAAACAACACAGTTTTCTTTTCTTTGTGTGTCTGCTGGATCACCAGGAAAGAAAAAGTTAAAGCTGCAGGTTTGCCAAGAAGCTGCTTGCTTTTAACACCTCAGCTGCCGTTTGAAAGTCAAAAGATAACCAAAGCAACAAAAAAGGGAGGATCAGGTCACTATCTAAAATGGCCATCACTCACACACTGTCCAGATCAATGAGCTGACTCTGACTCTCATCGCCTTTGGTGGTCAGGAGGTCTTTATAGTCTTTGATCTGGTCTGCCAGCTCCGGGTTCAGATTGAACTCTGCGGGAAACTCAGAAATCCAGTACCTGGAGGAAAGGCCAAAGGGGAAGAGACCGGCAGATGATTGACGACACACATCCCCTCTATCAAAATAAGATAAGTCTGACTTCATAAGATAACAATTGATTTGAGTCTATAACTAACTTCAGGAATCACAGAACACAACAATCAGCAAGAAGGAGCAAACCGAAAAGCAGATGGGACAAATCTAAAGCCGGTATGACGGTATCGTACTTGATGAGGTGACATATCTTGGTGCGGCGCTCTGAAGAGCAGGTCTCCTCTTGAGATCTGATTCGCAGGTCAAGGTGTGCTTCAGTTTGGTCAGTCTGTGAGCTCATGGCCCCTAAACAAGCACGGAGGTCAGCTTTCATACTGGATGATTAAAGGATACTTGAGCACAAGCTTTTTAGCCATTTCAGTGGAGGGGATGTACCAAGGGTGCATCATGAGGAACATGCGGACCAAAGAGTCGTCCTTTAAAGTGCCCTTGTCGTCTAAAAACAGGGAGCAGAAGGGGATTAAATGGAAAATAAGACGATTGTTTTCAGGTTAGACAAATCTGTTAACTAAAGCCCGTTTGATTTTAGAAAAAACTGAAATGACAAACCGAAGGCTTGGATGCAGGCTTCTACCAGCTCGTCCACCGAGGCAGACTGTTCTGAGGTCGTCGGCTCCATTCTCACTCTCCACCCTCGTGTTGTTTGTCCCTTGTTCCTGTCTGAGGGGAATGAACTTTCTGAAGACAAAAGGAGGAATAAATCAGCGAAACAAAATGTCAAGATGGAAGAATGGATGCTGTGGATGTCAGAGGTCAACGTTTCATTTTTCTGCTTAATGATGCACTCAGTAGTTATTGACTGAGTTCTATTATCATTTAAAGTAATTAACAAATAGGAAGGCTTAAATAACTGTTGTTAGACAGCAAAACATTGACGTATAAGAGGACTGGACTGACTAAGTGTGATGTCATCAAAAAGAAAACGCTTTACTTCCAGCCACCACTTCGGTCGCCATCTTTCTGCTGCCATGTGGAGACAGACGGCAGTGATTGGTCAGAGTGGGTCTGAATCGACGTTTATAAGGCAACTATTGTCCCATCAGGGGCATCGGATTGGTCAGTTTATAAATTAATTGAAATAAAGAAAAAGAATCGTGAAATAAATATATGAGGATTATCAAAAACATTTTCAAATAAGGTTTTCAGGGCAAGAATGACAGAGTAACGGCTGTTTATTTCTCTACAGAAGTCCATGGGATTTTGGCGCCTACTTCCTGTTGGGAACGACTCAGTCCAGTTCTCATATACCATTAATGCACAAAAAACAAACAAAAAACAAGTTTATGTTTTCCTTCATCAAATTTCATGTCGCACGCAAAACACGACATGACAACCAAACATACGTAATCAACCTCATCTGCTCATGAAAACTATAAGACGAGCTGCAGATAAAAGTGTGTCCGTGTCATACTGTAGATATGATCCGTTTTGTTCACGTGCTCATCACGATATCCCCAGTCTGCTTGGTTCTTCCAATGTACTTTATCCACAAACATCACCGAAACGAACATTGGATGTCGTTGTATTGACTTTTATCGGCTGCTTATTTTTGTCTGGGGTGATGCAGAAAACGAGTTAAAGCCGCAGTTTTCCTTGATGTGAAGCTGCAGAGGGGACCGTCAACAAAACACCCCAGAAAAACAAAAGTTTTTCAGTAACTCGCCATAAATAATCTCAAAAACGTCACAAGAACTCATTACTGTTAAAACACAAACTCCACAGAAACCACTAATATCATTGGTCCTCCTCTCAGAGTGAACCAGGGGGAGGGATGCGAGGTGTAGACGCGTCCTTATCCCTTGTGCTATCCTATGGGGTCCAGATGACCCCATCCTTCCATTGACGTGTTCTCCCTACCATGACAAAGGTGGATAAAGGTGGAAAGATTTCATGTAATCCATGGACACCAGTGAAGATCACAAATCATTGAAGAAAAAAGGCTCAGAGCACTGTCTAGTGCAGGGGTGTCAAACTCATTTTCACTGAGGGCCACATCAGCATAGTGGCTGTCCTCAAAGGGCCAGATATAACTTATACATGTAACTAAATGTAATAAAAAATAAAAGTAACTACTCCTTAATGTGAAATAACTCATTCTTTTTTTACTATAACTTTTTAAAAAAAACAATTACAGTTGCATAGAAACATATGTTTGCTTGTTATTCTAGCATAAATCCTTTTACATTTGATTCTGTCAGGTTAGGTTATATGGACAGTGTTTGAGTCCTAATGTATAGTTGACCAATCAGATATTTCAAGTCTGATTCCCCCTAAATATGAATAAATACACACCAATTTTTATTTTTAGAAATTAAAAACTTTCATGCTCTCGCGGGCCACATAAAATGACATGGAGGGCCACATTTGGCCCCCGGGCCTTGAGTTTGACACGTGTGGTCTAGTGGGTCCAGATGACCCCACTCCCAATGTTAAAGTGCCTAGGATAGTACAAGGGTTACTGAACTCAGCAAAGGTAATTATACTAAAATTAAAAAATATATATATTAAATTCAGTTAAAACTATAGTCACAATAAAAAGAATTTATAGCAAAAATCACAAAACAATATTAGTGAATTCAGTAAAAAAAAACTATAGCGAAAATTTAAAAAACAAAACAAAATATGTATACACACATACATATATATATATATATATAT
>JAUDJI010000288.1:0-14964 GCA_037389245.1 Oryzias sinensis | reverse complement strand
TAATTAAAACCAACTTTGTAAAATTCATGTAAGACATACATGCTACATAGTAAAACTTGGCGAGCTAGCTAGGAGGACTGGTTGAATGTTTAATCACCTGACATTGAGAAGAGGTCATTTTTTTTGTCATGGAGGTTTTTTTGAATTTTGGAATTAAAATACCCAACGCAGTTTTGGTACAAGGTATCACTGTCACTACTGACAATGAGGAAGTGTTTGATTTTCTGAAGTCTTACGGGAAAATTAACAAGTTTAAAGTAATTATTGACACGGCTTCAGATTTCAATGAAACGCTTGTGGTTGAATATTGCTCAGGTTCAGCTTTAGAAGCTTTACGGCCCATACTACCTTATACTTTGGTTTCTGAAGACCATACTTCTTCATTTTGTATTTCTGAGTTGGCAACTGTCTGTGCAACGCAGGCTGCAAAACTAAAAACAACTTCATATCTGTCTGAACTTCAAGATTTAGCCCGGTTAACTGGCAAAGATTATGTTCAGGTCCTAACCGCCATGATGACTCAGATTGGTGACTCAGTTGCAGCTCTTCAGCCTCTTTCACAGATAAAGGAGCAACCCATGGACACTCAATCCATGGCATCATCAGTGAGCGGGCAACTAGATAACCCACCATCAGATGTTGGAGAACAAAACCCAGCCATCCCGAGTTTGGAACAGGGTCGACCTGCACAGCCAACACCATCACATCCATCTGCTTCCGGTCTGAATCTTAATCCACCTGAGGTCCAACGTTACGTTGTGGAGCACATTGTGAAAAGTGAGGAGTCAACACACTACCAAAGACTCAAGCCATTCTCAGGAAGGACTCCTAGACCAACCCATGAAACAGACTATGAAACTTGGAGGTCGGCAGTAGATGTAATGTTGAGAGATCCTGCTGTGTCTGATCTCCAAAGATCAAGAAAGATCATTGACAGTTTGCTACCCCCTGCTGTAGACATCATTAAACACCTGAGTTCGGACACGCTTCCTGCCATTTTCCTAGAAACTCTAGACTCTGCCTATGCCACAGTACAGGATGGAGATGAACTGTTTGCAAAATTCATGGACACTTATCAAAACGCTGGGGAGAAACCATCCACTTATCTCCAAAGACTACAAGTGGCACTCATCTCTGCAGTGAAGAGAGGAGGAGCTGCAGAAGCTGATATTCCCCGCCATCTTCTAAATCAGTTTTGTCGAGGATGCTGGGATGACAACCTAATCTCAGAACTCAACCTGAAACACAAGAAGACCCAACCACCAAGCTTCGCAGAGTTGCTATTGCTTTTGCGAACTGAAGAGGACAGGGAAGCTGTAAAAGCTCTGCGCATGAAGCAACATCTGGGAGCAACAAAGCAAAAAGTTTCCACCCATGCTCAGTTTGCACGCAGCACTAAAGAGGAGGGAGCTGTAGCACAGTTGACCAATATCACGCAACAACTTGCACGACAATTGGCTGATGTCCAACGGCAATTAGCTTTGCTAACAGCTAATCAGTCCACATCACCATCAGCAGGACCCAGGAACCAGGCGTATTCAAAACAAACAAGAAAATCAGAGAAGCCACCACTGTCTCAGCCCAAACCAGGTTACTGCTTTAGGTGTGGCGAAGACGGACATATAAGACCACAGTGCGAAAATGAATCAAACCCTGCACTAGTGGCTAAGAAGAAGAAGCAGTTCGCCCAAAAGCACCAAAGCACTTTTTCATCCAAGCCGTTAAACTAAAATTGGTGCCTGTTGTGGGACAAATGGGAGCCAAAAGTCATGTAAGTCCCAACAAGAAAAATCATGTTCAGTGTGCAGTTCAGTCAAGTTCCAAGAAGACGTTTCCAAAAGGGCTCATTGGTTCAAAGTGTACTGCTATGTTGAACATTGCTGGTTCACAGTGTTGTTGTTTATTGGACACTGGATCTCAAGTAACCACCATTCCTGTTTCTGTTTACAATAAACTGTTGACAAATCAACCTGTGAAGTCTCTGGACCACCTTCTGGAAGTGGAGGGGGCAGCAGGACAGTCTGTGCCATATTTAGGATATGTAGAAACCACCATAACTTTTCCTTCGGATTTTCTTGGAGCTGAGTTTGAGGTTCAAACTTTAGCGTTGATAGTCCCAGATGTACACGCAAATACTTCAAGCCCTGTACTGATTGGGATGAACACCCTTGAAGTTTTGTATCATAAATATCTGGACAGCGACTGTAATACCTACCAGCCTAAAGCATACGGGTACAAAGTTGTTCTGAAATCTTTGGAACTCCGTCATAACCAAACCCAAGCAAGAAAAACTGGAGTTGTGCGGTTGCAGAGTCCAACCCCTGTGCTTATTCAGGCAGGGCAAACAAAGGTTTTGGAGGGTTCTGCTAAGATGGATGCAACATCTACAAGTAAATTGGCAATTATTGAGCACCCTTCTTCCATTTTGCCTGGTGGACTCTGTGTACAAAGTTGCCTAATTACTCTTCCGCAACATTCACCCTATAAAGTTCCTGTCATCCTAAAAAACGAATCCAAGCAAGACATTTTAATTCCAGCCTTATCAATCATCGGTGACGTGTGTGACTCGCCAACTGTTTTGTCACAGCAAGTTGCTGCCCCTACAGCCAAAGAAAAGACTGTTATGGAGTTTAACTTTGGGGACTCACCCATTACCCCTGAATGGAAGGACCGCATAACAGCAAAGTTGAACAACATGCCAGAGGTATTCGCTCAACATGATCTGGATTTTGGCTGTACGAGCAAAGTAAAACATCACATTAAGTTACTGGACCAAACGCCTTTCAAGCATCGTGCACGTCCCATCCATCCAAAGGATCTGGAAGCAGTCCGGAACCATCTACGGGATTTGCTTGAAGCTGGAGTCATAAGAGAATCGGAGTCTTCATTCTCTTCTCCAATCGTGGTGGTCCGTAAGAAGACTGGTGACGTCCGGCTTTGTATTGATTACCGGAAGCTGAATATACAGACCATTAAAGATGCCTATGCTTTACCCAATTTGGAGGAATCATTTGCGGCTCTGCATGGTTCTAAATGGTTTAGTGTATTAGATCTGAAGTCCGGTTATTATCAAATAGAGATGGCTGAAGAAGATAAGGAGAAGACCGCTTTCGTCACTCCACTTGGATTTTGGGAATGGAACAGAATGCCTCAAGGAGTAACTAACGCCCCAAGCACATTTCAGAGGCTGATGGAAAAGTGTATGGGTGATCTACATCTACGTGAAGTTCTCGTATTTATTGATGATCTGATAATCTTTTCCGCTTCCCTTGAAGAGCATGAAAGACGTCTCCTCTGTGTGTTAAATAGGTTAAAGGAGTTTGGGTTAAAACTGTCACCAGATAAATGTAAATTCTTTCAGACAAATGTGCGGTATTTAGGTCATGTAGTGTCTGAGAGAGGAGTGGAAACGGACCCAGAGAAGATTTCCACCTTGAAATCCTGGCCAGTTCCCCGTAATCTCAAAGAATTACGGTCTTTTCTTGGGTTCGCCGGTTATTATCGACGGTTTATAAAAGATTATGCCACCATAGCCAAACCTCTTAACCATCTCACACGAGGATATCCACCAGTCCGTGCAAAGATCAAAAGAAAGGGTCAAGCTGGAAATTATTTGGACCCAAAACTTTCATTTGGTGAGAGATGGACTCCAGATTGCCAGAATGCGTTTACATCCCTCATTGCCAAACTCACTTCTGCACCTGTTTTAGGATTTGCCAACCCCAAGGAACCTTACATACTGCACACAGATGCAAGCACGACAGGGTTGGGGGCTGTTTTATATCAGGAGCAAGAAGGAAGGCTTCGGGTGATAGCGTACGCCAGTCGAGGTCTGTCTCAGAGTGAGTCAAGATACCCCGCTCATAAGTTGGAGTTTTTGGCTTTAAAATGGAGCGTAACAGAAAAGTTCCATGATTACCTCTATGGTGCCAACTTCACTGTCGTCACAGATAGTAACCCCCTGACTTACGTCTTGACCTCAGCTAAGCTTGATGCTGCCAGTCATCGATGGTTAGCTGCGCTTTCCACGTATTCATTCAAACTGCAGTACCGTGCTGGTCGTCACAATGTAGATGCTGATGCTTTGTCAAGACGTACTCATCAGGAAGCAGTAGATGAGGATCAAGCCTGCCAAGAACCGGTTCAGCACCTAACTGAGCAGCAATATCAGACCGGCGACGTGGGAGAACTTTCTCCTGATGTTGTAGATGCCATCTGTAATAGTTGTCTGCTGAGAACAAAATCTGATTCTCCACACTGCAATGTTGCTCTGATAGAGTCTTTATCAGTTACTAATGAAGCTGTTCCAGACAGTTATGAAGAGGATTTCTATGGGTTTCCACTTATTCCACCCCTGTCCCGTGAAGCTATAAAAGCTGAGCAGCAAGCTGATTCAGCCATCCGGGAAGTGATTCATCAACTGATCACTGGTGAAAAAATCCCCCCTCTAGTTAGGGAGGAGCTTCCAGAGCTGCCTTTTCTTTTACGGGAGTGGAACCGGTTGGAGCTGGATGATGGCATATTGTATCGGAAGCGACGCCAAGAGGACACTTATGTTCTCCAGTTAGTTCTGCCTCCAAATTTGCGTCCTGCTGTGCTAAAGGCCTTGCATAACGATATGGGGCACATGGGCGTTGAGCGCACCCTTGATTTGGTGCGTCAACGGTTCTTCTGGCCCAGGATGGCAGCGGATGTGGATCAGACAATTAAAACCTGTGACCGGTGTGTTAGGCGGAAAGCTTTACCTGAAAGAGCTGCTCCATTAGTGAACATAAGAACTTGTCGTCCTCTTGAACTTCTGTGCATGGATTTTTTGTCACTGGAACCGGACAGTGCTAATACTAAAGACATCCTGGTTCTCACAGATCATTTCACAAAGTTCTCTGTTGCCATACCTACCCCAAATCAAAAAGCCAAAACAGTTGCAAAGTGTCTGTGGGAAGAGTTCATAGTCCATTATGGCATCCCAGAGCGCCTGCACTCTGATCAAGGCCCAGACTTTGAATCAAAGTTGATTAAAGAGCTCTGTGAAGTTGCTGGGATAACTAAAACCAGAACTACTCCCTACCATCCTCGAGGTAACCCGGTGGAACGTTTTAACCGAACGCTCTTGAACATGTTGGGGACATTAGAGGCTAAGCAAAAGTCCAAATGGAGGGAGTACGTGAAACCTCTAGTGCATGCTTATAATTGCACAAGGAATGAGGTCACAGGGTTCACGCCTTATGAACTTCTTTTTGGTCGTTCCCCACGACTCCCTGTTGACTTGGCTTTTGGTTTACCTGTTCGTGACCCTCCTAGTGTTTCCCATTCAGAATATGTAAAAAATCTTCGTTCACGCCTAGAGGAGAGTTACAAGCTGGCTTCACAAAATTCACTCAAGTCTAATAAGAAAAACAAACGTCGCTTTGACCAGAGGGTAATACCCTGTAGTTTGGAGATTGGAGACAGAGTTCTGGTTCGGAATGTTCGGCTACGTGGGAAGCACAAGCTGGAAGATAAATGGGAGCATGACGTCTACGTGGTGACCAAACGTGCTGGCAACCTCCCTGTCTACACCATTAAACCTGAGACAAAGGATGGGCCGAGCCGCACACTTCATCGAGATTTACTTTTACCCTGTGGGTTTCTTCCATCAAGTCCTGTTCAATCTTCCAATGCAGAAACCTCTCCAGTCAGACCAAAAACACGAAGTCGGTCCAAACTTCAGTCTGATTCTGTCGATCTTCCAGAAGAAGATGCTGAGTCTGTCGTTTCAGAAGGTTCCGTTCCGTCACCAGTAAGGTTCCGAGTGCCACAACCTTCAGGGCAGCCACAGCTTGCACCAGGAAGCTTGGATTGCTGCATCTTCCCATCAACAGCAGTAGTGTCTTCTGCTGATCCTCAACTCAAAAGCACAACCATAGTTCCTTCATCTATGGGGGCAAAAGGGGCTAACTTGCCTGAGGTTGCAGAACCCGTACTGATGCCTGAAGGTGATCCCTCCAATCCTGCCAGTAACGAGTCTGAACAACCTGTGGAAGTTCCTGTGGAAGAGGACTTACCTACCGACGTTTCCATAACCTTACCTGATGTCGGGTTGTCTCTGGAGTCTGAGGTTGGAGATGCTGTTCAATCTGAGTCATCACCAGAAGTAGCTAATCCCAACACTACCATTGGGCCTCGTAGTCCTATGGGGGAAGATTTAACACCCAGACGATCTACTCGGCAACGTCGACAGCCAAGTAGGCTTAAGTATTCAGTGTTGGGAAATCCGTTTATTTCTGTTATACAAACACTACTTCAGAACGTGTCAAAAGCTTATTCGAGTGCTTTGGATCAAGCCATTGCAGCAGACTCATCTTAGGCATTGTATTGATATGCGACGCGGACGCGCATGAACTAAAGTGGGGAGGGTGTAGCCCCGATGAAATTCTGCGCTATCACTTTAAATCATACTGCGCTGTCGCTCCTAGTAAAATTCTGCACTGTCACTTTAAATTTGCCGGTTCCCTTGCGCTGTGCAAATACCGCGAGACTATAAGTTCAGTAGTGACGTGGCTTTCGTTCTTGGGAGACCTGTCAAAGCGCTGACAGGTTGCAAGTACGAGGGAGCTGGGCTGTGTACCGCTGCTGCAGATCGGCGTTCATCATCTGAAGCCGGGATTTAAATCTGCACAGTTGAACAAAAAGTGAACTGGTGAGTGCAGCCATGATTGAGACAGCTGGCGCGGGCGCCAGCTTAAATGAATTGTTTTTTTATAATTGGATGTGGTTAAAATGAACTATTTTTCTGCTTGATAAATAATGTTGAAATATAAATTGTGAGTACTCGTTGAAATGAAATTGATGATCTACATTGAAATAGAATTTTGAAATGTTGTACAACTATCGATTATGCACTTAAGATATTTTTTGCAGTTTCCTCCTGATTATGAATTGCATATGCATTTGTTTATTATGTTAATTAAGGAGGTTGTGGGAATATGCTTTCTTTTGATCAAAGGAAATTATTATTTATTGATTGACCCTGTTTTAACAGGCCAGGTCGCAAGACTGGTCGTCTTGCAGACCAATTTACTGGATGCTCAACCTGAGCACTGGACAGAATTGTTTATCGGGGAGTTTTACCACTCCCAGAAGGAAAAAAGAGGATAAATCCTCTGCAGATGGCGAGCTAAAAAGGAGCCCCGATCCTGACTTGGATTCTGCCCTCTTCACTGCCAGTGCGGTAGGAACTAACCCCCTTCTCATCCAACAAATCAGCTGGAGTGTTTCTTTCTTTTCATTTTTCCAAAAGAGAACTATAAAACTCTTTCATAAGGCCTAACGGACGCCTTAAGAACTATAAAGACAAAACAACAGAAAACATCTTCTGGACTAAAAAAATTCCTTTGTTGTATATATTGTGATTTTTGTATTCACTGTATATTGTAAATACATTCACATTAGCAACTCAAGTCTTGTCTGTGGTTTTTAAACATTCACATTCCTCCATGAGTCGAACCAAACTAGCCCAAATTAATTAAAACCAACTTTGTAAAATTCATGTAAGACATACATGCTACACATTTTTTTCCATTCTTTTTATTGTTATAAAAATGAGCATATCTGCCGGTTCAAACTTAGACATATGAAAGTTCAAGAAATATAAGTAATTAAGATGGAAAAAAGATTAATGGAGTAATGTGACATTTAGTTAGATAAATACGTAAATTTGAGTTGTATAAACAATTATTGAGTTTGAATAAATTTAACTAAATTATTGAAATGATTTTTCAGCCGTGTTACTTTTTTGATGGACGTATAATCTTTATCCGCCGTCATTAAAATCTCAGACTCCGTCTCACTTCCGTCTCAAGTGTCGCGCTTTCTTTTTTTTTCTCCACGCGTTTCCATGGTGACTCCAGAAATCGGCGATCTATTGAGAATGTCTTTATGTACCATGAGTTAACCCAGGGTTACCAAGTCGAGCGTAAATACGCCAACTCATATCCGGTCTTTTGGAACCGACATACCCAGAGTAAGCAAGTTCAGGTGGATTTCAGCCAGAGTTCAGGCTTAAAGTCAGGCTAGTTTAAACATGCTTCCTGGAATACACCCCAGAGATCTTTCTGTCTTTCTGCACTTGTTCAGAGCCAAATCTGATCGTCATGTTTGTTTGTGTCATTGCACAAAGACGCACACACACTGAGGTGTTCATCACTGCAGTGACTGGGACAGAGAGGAAGATCATGTTGGTGAGCTTCAGTTTGTAGTTTTTAGCTTTCTGGACGGATTTAGGTTTGAAGTGAAGGTTTTTGACCAAATGTGTTTAGTTGTTTAGCTGTTTTACTGTGGTTTGCTTAGTTATTTGTCTCATGTTTAATTCTTTCTGCACCATGAGTGAGAGGGAGGGAGAGGATGATGAGTTTATTTAGCACCACTACTGCAATATTGGGTAGTGTTAATGTCAGAGAAAGGATTAATGATTTCATGTTACAAGTCCTTATTTGTTTTTTTAATAATTATAAAAATTAGAACATCTGCAGGCGCAAACTTAGGCCGCCTTTACACTGCACGGTTCAAGTGACCCAATTCCAATTTTTTCCTCTGATTTGGCAAAGATCGGATATGATCGGTGAATGTGTAAGCAGGACAAAAGCGCATGGATTCCGTTTTTCTCAGATCGGATACAGGCCTCTCTCATATGTGGAAATAAATCGGAAACAAATCGGATACGTGCATTTCCGTGTGCCATGTAAGCAGACAAATCAGATATTCCCCACTAAATGCGAGTCGTACCTCAGTGACGTCAACTCAGGACACCACCAACTGAGATCACATGACTTATTAAGGTGCTTTTTGTGCGTTGATTTTGCTGTCAGCGTGTTACCTTTCAGCCTCAAGGCCCGTACACACCGGGACGAATTTCGCCGGCGATTTTCGCCGACGTTTAACGCCTCGTGACTAAACAAAGGGCACCAATGTGAGTGTGCACACCGACGCAAAAAAACGCCACGCGTTAAAGCGTCAAAAAAAAAAACGCCTCGGGTTCGTTTTTTTTTTCGACGCGTTGCGTCGAAATCTACTCGACCAATGAGAATGGCGCTTTTGCACACGTGTCTGGAGCTTCTGAAGTTACAGTAAAACACAACTTGGGGGCGCTCAAACACAAAACTGCCTTGCTGAGCACACATACCAGCGAAGAAGATAGACGTCAAGTAGCGTCTACACTGCCGCGAAGAAATAATGATGGACATTCTAAAATATCCCCGAACCAAGCACCAGTTGGAGCTACTGGTGCTTGAAATATTCATGTTTTCTTTGTTTGATTCTGACAATCGCGTAAATACTTGCTCTCTTCTTCTGGGTGAAAAGCGACTTTGAGAAGCGTAAAGTTGCGCAGCGCCACCTTGTGTACAGGAGTATTTCTGTTTACATTAAGCGCCATCTAACGTCAGGGAATGAAATTGCATGTTCGCTCGACTCATCGTCAGCGAAAATCGCCTGGGTGTGAACACAAAAAACGTGGCGAAAAACGCTGGCGAATAACGCCTGGCGAATATTCGTCCCGGTGTGTACGGAAACCGCTGTTATGTCCGGTCCCGCTGTTATGTCCGGGACGCAAACGGTAACTAATGAAGCGGGACACCGTTGCCATGGAAAAGGCTAGAAGCCGTTAATTTCTTTGGGGGGCGTGGATGATGGGGACCGTGTGTGTGTGTGAGCGTGCGCGTGCTTGCGTGTGTGTGTAAGGAGAGAGAGCGGGTGTGAGCGCGGAGCGGGGGACTGTCGGAGAACCGTAAATTAAAAATAAGGTGTCTCCCCCAAAAGTTTTGGAGTTTTTCTTAGTCCACTCTGGAGGCTGAGGGTTCAGAACGGAAAAGAGAACCCGGAGGAAATCTCCCGTGTGTTTCTGACTACGGTCGGAAAAGAGAAGTCATCGCGCAGGAAAGGTTCAACACTTGGATCAAACTGTTAGTACAGCACGTCTGCAAACACTTCCTCATTCAAAACTCAGAGAGAGCCGAGCAGCTCCCCTTCTTTTCCTCTCCCGTGCATCCCCTCTGGAGCGCCCAAGGCAACGCCTCCTTCTGTCGCCGCCTTGCCTCCATGACAACCACAGTCACAAAAGTCTGAAGGAGGTCCGCGGAATGCGAAAATACTGCTACGTAGTCCTCAGAACGTCTACGTTTGATAGTTTCAGCATTGTATAGTGTAAATGCAAAAATCAGATACAGGTCACTTTTAAAAGATGATGTAAGCGGGTCGTCAAAATAATCGGATATAGTCAGAAAATCGGATATGAGCATCAAGACCTGCAGTGTAAAGGCGGCCTTTGACATATGATAGTTCAACATTTACAATAAATTAAGATGGAAAAACATTTTTTTAAATTGAAGTAATATGACATTTAGTTAGATAAGTATTTAAATTTCAGTTCTATAAACAATAATTGAGTTGGATAGACATAAGAAATTAGGTTGAAAACATTTAACTCAATTACTTGTAGCAAACTTTATTTATTTATATAGCACCTTTCATTTCAGTTGAAAACACAAAGCGCTTAACATAAAAGGAGATAATTCAGTCATAAAAAAATTAAAATTGTTAAAAACAGGAAACAAAGGACAATCGCATTACATTTTTCAAACTGACATAAGATTATTTTAGCACATTTGAGATTACCATTTATCTCAATTTTGACTACTGCTGAGAAGTAGGCCAGACTGTCATAATACTCCCAAACCCCATCCTTTCCCTGAAATCATGGATTTCTGACAGTTTTTATAGGGGGGGAGGGGGGCTTCATTCAGTCTAGTAGACCAAGTTTGTGATTATAAATTAGGGCCATTGACTAAGAGGGACTTGGAGGAAATGGATCTAATGTTTAATAAGCCACATTTAATGACATCATAATTCTGCTTGTTGTTATTGAGAGGACTGGTGTCTGTCACTTTAATATTTCTTTGTCTCCCTCCATTCACTTCCCTTTTGGAACATAAGCTAAAGCTAGGAACTGCTCTACTTTCCCTGCATGGGTTTTGCACCAGCACTAAGGGAGGCTCAGAGGACTCTGTGCTAAGAACCAGGTGATTGCACGGAGGGAGGGGGATGCAGCTGCCAGCTGTAATCATGACAAACAGGCTTGAGGCTCAGAAAGATTCTATTAGTTTCAGACATTCTAGAAAATGAGGAGATTCAACTGGATTTAGATGAAACTTCTATAAAAACTGCAGCTAAAAATGCCGTAAGCATGAAAAAGAACAGAGTTTTACCCACAAAACACCAATGAAAAAGGAAGTTCAATCAGAAAACCGTGATTGAAAACATCAATCAAACCAAAACTATGAGTCTTAAATGTAGATCAAAGAAGAAAGTGATGATCTAGAAAAGAATCTGTTCGTCTGCAGGTCTGTTTTTCTCCAGATCCTGGAGCTGCTGAACATCTGAATCCAATCCATGTTTCAGATCAACACTCCAAGTTAGAATGAGAAGAGGAAGTGCAGTTCTCCATCAGTCCACCGGGGGAGCTGCAGCACAATAACTGTCCACTTGATGCTGCGAGAGACAGTGGAGCTGATCTCAGATCAGTTCCTGCTGCAGCTCTGACACTCATCTCCACTTCCTCTGATTCCGATTCTGAACATCAGTCCAACCAGCCTTCATCCTTCCACCTGCAAAGAGAAATGAGAGAGACAAAGATGAAGGAGTGTCTCCTGATCCTGGTCTGTCAGTCAGTGATGCAGCACAGCAGCAGAAAGAGCAGCAGGAGCTTCAGTCCTGTTCAGAGCAGCAGCTTCCTGTCATCTTGTTGGTACAGTGGCGAGTGGCATTTCTGTATGGTTTCTGTGAGCAGCTAGAGAAAGCCTCTGGAGAAGGTCTCTTTCATTTCTCATCACTCATGGTGGTTTCTATGGCTTGTCAAAACTGCTACTGTGACCAAATGAATGAAACCGTCACCAGGCTCAAGGACAAATTAGTAAAACTCGCTGATACTTTAAAGCAGTCACCAGATGTTTTCCAGCAATGATGGACATTCTCCAAAAACTCCCAGACCTTCTGGTTGCTCTCCCATCCACCATCATCCAGATCATTGTTCACGTTTGGACTAACGACACCTCACTGCAGCAGTCAGAGGTAACAAAATTAGATTTTCTGGACCTTTTTCTCTTTTTAAAAAACACTTGGAAAACTGTCTTCATTTCTGGGCCCACCCCCACTAGATCCACTAGATTTCGTAGGATCCTCTCCCTAAGCATCTGGCAGCTGTCAGTCTCTCGCAAGTTGTGTTTTGGTTTTATTGATAAGTTGGTTTTATTGATAATATCCTTTTTGGAACCGACCCTCTTTATATTGACCCGACAGTCTTCACCCCAGTCCCCTCTGAACATACGTTTTCACTGCTAGTATCCAACACACTGTGCATTGTTTTAAAGAGGACTGACTATCAACTCCCAACATTCCCCCAGAACCAACAGCTACAGAAGGGGTGCTCACACTTTTTTGGCACGTGAGCTACTATGAGTCGACAATGTCTTGAAGATCTACCCGTGTACGTGTGTGTGTGTATGTATATATATATGTACATATATATATATATACACTATTAGTAAATGTTTGTTAGTTATGTTTATCAGTTACATGTTAATTTGAACATTGTTGTTTATGTATTGATGATTAAAAACTACACAGTAAGATTACACAAAAATACTTTTGCATTAACAGATGAGGCGTGTTTTTACAAAGACAGAAAGCAGCGACTATTGTATGTCATGTTCTTTTGTAAACCGTGCAATGCGGGAGCATGGGATTTTTTTTTTTTTTTTAACTTGTCCTGTCCAACAGCTGGGCAGACAGATGAGAGCTGAGGGCCTCTTGTGTTGGACATATTTTAGTTTAACAAGAGGGGTTATTAATCTTCAGACAAACCAGAGGTATGTCTGGATAAACCCCTTTTGTAATTGAGGCCAAACTTTATTAATTTCAATCATATCTGAAAATCTTTGGTGTTGGACCGGACGGAAAAGGAAAGAGGGGAAGAAGAGAGAGGGACGATAGAGAGAGGGAGGGTAGGGGGTGATAATAGGAGGGGAAGGGGGATAAGACCATGAAGCAGCATAAAGCAACAAGTTTACTGGTTGTTAATCATTATGGTAAGGTTCAAATGTAGTACAAAAAGGGCGCAGCCTGTCCACACACACACTCAAATGTTATAAACACACCTGCTAGCTGCAAAAATGTCCACCTGTCGACATGTACACAAAACAGATAGTGTTCACACGCATACTTATGCCTTAAAACCAACTAGTGTGATATATTTCAGTCATGCAAACTGTTAGTGCAAAGGAGAGCTAACACCTGTGCTCAGGTGAGTGTTTATGTTCTTCTAAAATGGATGGTGGAACGTGAAAAGAAGGAGGGAGAGTGCCCAGCCATCCCCACCCCAAGACCCCCACCGCAGCAGCAGCGGCAGCCGGAATCCCCCCAACGCCACACGGGAACCGGCAGGGAACAACTGCCGCCCGGGCGACCAAGCCCGCCACCCATGGGAGCATGGGATTTTGAAAGCACTGCTGGCTGCCTACGGAGCACATGTCACGGAAAACACTGCTTCCCTAATGAGCTCGTATTTATCGGGCGAGAACTACAGAGGCGATAGCAGGAGGACACACGCGGGGCGGCTTCAATAAACACTCCGGTTGTCCAGAGTGGTCTTCTGCCGGGGACTTGACGTGCCGCGGGACAGTAAGCAAAGCAAAGCGACTTTCTAATTACAGACAGTATTTGCGCTCAATGAATTTAAAAACGCATGTGCAGTGACGTATGCATCAGAGGATGTTCAATTGGCCGGCCTGCATGTCAATCAAGTCCTGTACTTCTCAGTGAGGATTTTGATTGGCTGGTGGATTTTTTAGAAGTACGTTTTTTTTTTGTTATTTATCTTTGCTGGCCTGCAATCTACCCTCATCTCCTTGAAGATCGACCGGTCGATCTCGATCGATGAAATGAGTTTCCCTGATCTACAGGATTACAACAAAACTCTGTGCCCTCCCTCAGACCCTTCAGCCAGATATCCCACAAACCATCACCACAACTTGACATCTTCACCATTCCATCTGTTTTATCCATACGGTCTGTTACTATAGGAAATGTGACAGGAACTATAATAATCTTAAGACAGTGCACATCCGGAACTCGTCCAGTCACCACCAATCCAGTCACAGCAATAAAAAAACTGAACTGAATTTTGCAGTCTTAAATGTTCAATCACTATCAAACTAATCATTTCTTATTCATGACTTTATTTTGAATCACAATCTAAATGGTCTGCTTTTAATAAAACTCTGGTCCACCAATCTTTCTGTCAGAGGCAACACCACCGCTCTTTAACTTTACAAACAAGGATGGAAAACAAGGCATGCGTGGTGGGACTACTGCAATTTTATCTGCAGGTATTGGTTTAAGAGACACCATATGTAATGAATATTCTTCTTATGAATACCAGGCCATTGTATTTCACAATCCTGTCATGTTGTGTTTGGTAGTGTTTGATAAATATAATTAATCTTTTATTTCTGATTTCTCTGAAGTGCTTTCTTTAGTATACATCGATTTTGAAAAAATAATGGTTCTAGGTAATTTTAACTTACACATTGTGCGTGATGTTATGAACATTTTAACAGTTCTGTACTTTGTTCTACATTTGAATGTGCCCACCCAGAGGTCACACTCATTACTCACGGCCTGAAGTTCCCAGTGACCTCTGTTGTGGATGTGGGCATTTCTGATCATTCATGTGTGTTTTTTAAAGTTCATGACTGCATTGAGAGGATCCCTGAGAGAACCATTAGAAGGCGCCGTCTACACCCTGAAGTGGTTGCAACTCTTTCATATCATCGATTCAGCATTTCAATCATGAACTCAGTCCAATTCTTACGGTGGCCCAGAAGGGTCACAACACAACACATTAACTTTACACACAACACATTAACTTAACAC
>JAUDJI010000287.1:0-14970 GCA_037389245.1 Oryzias sinensis | reverse complement strand
TGGTCGTCTTCAAGACCAAAATGTCCAAAGTCAGATACCAACCTCTACCAACCTACGAAACCTAAAGCTTCAGCTTGTGGAGGTGCAGGTTGCAGACCAGTTTTTATCCTTCAGCTCACGTTTTGGGAATCTTCATATATGTATGCATTTTAACAGATTGTTTTTTGTTTTGGTGTTGGAAAATACATTCATGTGCTAACAATAAATACACTATACAAATAAATAAAGAAATAATGGACAACCATTTAATCAGAAGTCTAGCACTTAACACTTAAATCCATATTTTGACCCATTGCTTTACAACCTCAAAAAAGGACCTCAGGCCACACCCTCTCTGAAAAAATTGTGTTTTTGGTGTTTTTAACATGTTCTTATGTCATTTTGCTGATGTTGAAGGACATAATTAAATAAAATGACAATCAAAACTGTGTTTCTAAGCATTTCCTTTCTCAAATCCCACAAAATGATGTTTCAATAAAGTTTCTTTTATGACATAGAAAATGTGCTGGGGAAGCCAAAACATCCCTCCTCCACTCCATTCCAATGAATCTACTTGCAGACAAATAGATCCTTGTCTTGGTTTTCCTTATCTGAGCTGGAATCTGGCTCAGAAATGTACAACAGAGTAGTTTCAATAATGGTTGCCATTTATTTTGCACCGCTAATGTTAGCTTGGGATTGTGAGAGGGTGTAAGCTAGCAGTAGAGAGTGTTAACAAAAGGATGATGGGATATCAGTGCAGGCTTACTCCGCACCACCAGTCTAGTCCACAACTCAAGAGGTGAAATTCTGATGAAACTATGTCTTAGAATTTTTTATTCTACCTAACATTTGCGCTCAACACTGGAAAACAATGCCCAGCTGTTGCAGGTGCAGGGGTCCAAGCAGGTCACTGAGGTCTTCAGGTGGGCACCGCCTTATTGACGGATGTTTTGTTGAGGTTGATGACTGAGACGGTTAAAGTTTGTGTTCTAACATTGCAGAAAAGCCCCTCTTTTGGGTGGACCCATGCCCTCAACTCTCTAATCAGAAGTTGCTAATCAGCTAGCAATAAGCAATCACAACACTACAAACTAGTTTAGCCTTAACTAGATGTTTGTTTATTCTTAAGGACTCGATAAAAACACCCACGTCTCAGTCTGTCACGTTTCTCTACTACTCTCTGTCCAGATGAAGTTAAAAGTCCAGTACAGTTTTGTTAAGTGTATTTGTTTTTCTTAGGGTTGTGTATCTGTTCCTCTCACTGGATTCAATTGTGTCTCCATACATGGCCCACTTATGGCTGCATAAAAGATGAACTTTTTGGCGATACAACACAGTTAAATTATTTTACCCAAATGAATATTTTGTGTTTGTTTCTTTGTGGTTAGTAAAAGTCTGTCATAATAATTATTTATTCACGTATTGCTTGCAGTGCTAGGCAGAAAAGGTTTAATATATTTTTCGTGAACACAACACAAATCCCTCACTGTGGTTCACCTTCAGCCAATTGGAACTGACCTGACTTGATGGAAGCAAACTTGTGATTGGACGTCTTTTTGTTTTCAGCACATGTACATAAAAAGGTAAAAACAGTTGAGACACAACAGGAAGAGAAACTGATAAAGTTTGACAGAAACCATACATGGTCCCGTTCATTCTTTCCTTTACTCTGATGAGTCGTCCTGACCCCTTTGCAGAAAAAACGTGCCAAAGCATGATGTCTCCACCCCCATGCTTCACAGTGCGGATGGTGTTCTTTGGATAAAACTCTGCCTTCTTTCTCCTCCTAACACTACAAGTAGAGTTTTCACCAAATGTTCTATTTTGGTTTCATGTGACCATTAGACATTCTCCCACTCCTCTTCTGGATCATCCAGACATTCTCTAGAACAGTGTTTTTCAACCGGTGTGCCGCGGCGCACTAGTGTGCGGTGGGAGATGGTCAGGTGAACTGTGGGAAATGACCCATTCACTGATCTAAAAACATTTTCCATCTCCAGGATCTCAGCTCTGTGTTCATCCAAACATCCTGATAAAACACTGAGTAGTTAGAATATAAAAGATCATAAAATACTTTTTTCTTTGTGTTTATTTGATTCTATTAAAGACATTTTGATAAGAATGACGGTACCACGATTTAGCTGCATCTAAAGCCGTTTGTGGAAAAGTCCCGCCCCTTTAACTGTCTCCACCAATCATTCTTGGAGGCTCAATCACATGTCATCAGTCTGACCAATCAGAAGTGGTTAAAGTCTTCACTTCCTTGTTCTGATTCTGCTCATAAAGTCTCTCAGTTCCAACAGAAATACCAGCTAAAGCTCGTCTTTAGCGGTGTAGCTTTCCACAGAATCCGGTGTCAGACCGTGGAACAAGAGAACAAAACCATGAAGCTCAGAGAAGAGAGTCTGTCTGACATCACTACATCTCCCATGATGCATTGGGTTAAAGTGACAGCGTCTCAGCGTACAATGAGTCTTCCTGTTAAACGTCTTAAACCACAACAAACACACATTTAACAGTTTTTCAGTCTTCTTGATGAAATCAGAGGTCAGAGGTCAACAGTTTAGTTCTCCTTCCAGGTTTGTGTTTCTTAACAGTCAAACATCCCAGAGTTTGGTCCAAGTCATCTTTCTGACTGAAACACTTTTCTAAGAACGTCTGGATTATTTTAGATGTTAAACTGAAGAAGAAGTAAGAACAACATTTAAGAAACAGGATGAAGGTGAAACAGACACAATTAAACTAAACTGAAACAATTTAATCATCTAAAAAGAAATAAAACATTTTTGATAAAGTTTTCAAAGACTTCATCTTTGATTAAGACAAAAGAAAAAACTAATAAAACTTGTAACATGTAATGACTTAAACAGGGAGACATGTCTGAGACTGCAGGATTAGATCACACGCACTCCCTCCATCAACCATATCACACCTATTCTTCAACAGCTTCACTGGCTACCCATCCCATTCCGCATTCAATACAAAATCTTGCTCTACACATTCAAAACCTTTCACAACCTTGCACCTCCATATCTCTCTGACCTCCTTCATGTCTCCATACCTGCTCGCTCCCTCCGCTCCTCTTCTTCTATCCAGTTTTCTGTCCCTTCTGCCCGTCTTGTCACCATGGGGAGCCGGGCATTCAGTTGCTCTGCTCCCCAGCTTTGGAACTCACTCCTCCCTGACCTCCGCAACACTGACACACTCCCACATTTAAAATCAAAGCTAAAAACTCATCTTTTCCAAATGGCCTATTCACTTTAACATTAACCTTTTCACGTTTTTATATATTTTTTATTTAATTTTGTATTTATTTAAATTGTTGTTGTTGTTTTAAGTGTTTATTGTATTTTATACTGTATACATGCTGTGCGGCGACCTTGAGTGCCCAGAAAGGCGCCTTATAAATAAAATGTATTATTATTATTATTATTATTAGAGTCCTTGATGGCGTAGTGTGCTACTGATGATTGATCTTGACATTCTGGTTCCAGTTCTCTGCAGGTTAATCACTAGGTAGTAGTTCTGGGATTTTTGCTCAGCTCACCATTGAGTCTACCACTAGTTCTTTGGTCTTAGTAACCTTGCAGACATTTTTATAGTCCAAAACCAGACACAGAGCTACTCCACCTCGTCATGGTAAGTAGACCCCGCACTCCAGAAAACAAATCCCACCACAATGGTGTCTATGACTAACTTGATAAAATTGTTGCTGGGATTGGTAAGTGCAATCATAGGGTGAGGGGGCACAATGGCGTAAAGTAATATACATAGCGCTATTCTACCTTCCTTGAAGGTAGGGCCTTCTCAGGGCCTACCCTCTAGGAGCAGCCAGTGAAAAAGTCTAAAGCAGATCCATCAGTATGCTGATGATGTTCCTTTCAGAGTTCATTCTGACCACAAACCACTAGAGACCATATTCTCAAAGACCATTGGAGCTTCCTCAGTGCTGTTTAAAGAATGCTCCTCCTACAAAGATGTAACATTAATATTATTTTCCCCAAAGATAACTATACGCGGACATAGTTTATTTGATTTGATTTAACTTCAAACATATAACAAAAACAGATAAATGAATACCCTCACTGATAACAATCATCACTCATTCAGTCGTACAGTTCTTTTCAGTTAAAGAATAAAAAGGACCTGATAAAATGACATGTTTGAAAAGGAGAGGGGCAGACGCTGTAGCCTATTAAACCTTGTGCTATCTTAGATGCCCCCCCCCTTACATTGACGTGTTCTTCCTACCATGACAAAGGTGGATAAATGTCATAATGTTCAGGCGTGGCAGACCCAGACGCTGGAACCCAGAATGATCACAGGAGCGGTTGGCTTCGTAAGCGGATTTTAATTTCAAGTATTTGGCAATTGGATGACTGTGGCAAGAGCGTGGCTCGTGGCGTGGCTGGAGACTGAACTGCGAAACAGCGGGTCCGGACTTCGTCGTGACAGCAGGTAAGCAGTGCGTGGAAGACTTCAACACAGGTGACCTTAGTCGAGAGGAATCCTGAGACAGGGAGGCATAGAATTAGGATCAGGCAAGGCGTGATAACACAAGACATGAGCAGGCAGACCAGGTGTAGTCACCATCAGGGGGAACGATCTGGCATCGCCTGAATAAGCTGGAACTCCTTAAGAGCAGCCGACTGATGAGGGTGAAGTGGTCACAGCTGGTGAAGTCCAGAGGAGAGCAGAGTGGGCGTGGCAGGCAAAGGCACCGTGACAGTACCCTCCCCCTATCGACCGCCTCCAGGCGGTCCAGGTCGACGATCCGGGTGAGATTGATAAAAGTCGGAGATGAGGGAGGGATCCAATATGAGGGATCGGGAGACCCAAGACCTTTCTTCAGGGCCGTAGCCATCCCAGTTCACAAGAAACTGATGGCCGCGACCCCGTCGCCGGACATCCAAAATGCGGCTGACGGTGTACGCCGGAGCGCCATCAATGAGCCGGGCGGGTGGAAGGGAAGCGGAAGGCGTGCACAATCTGCTACCCAGAACAGGTTTGATTTGAGAAATATGAATTGATGGATGTACCTTGAGAGCCGCTGGAAGGTGGAGACGGACACAGGTGGGGTTGATGGTGTATGGACTGATAAACCGGGGAGCCAACTTGCGAGAGCCAACTTGCGAGACGTGGCCTGAATAGGGATGTTTCTGGAGGAGAGCCACACTTTCTGACCAGGATGATAAGTGGGGCCGTCAACCCGATGACGGTTAGCCGCACGACAGTTGTTCTCCTTAGTTCGAAGGAGGGCCGTCTTAGTCGGGAACAAGATGCGTTGGCATCGCTGGAGGTGTTCTTGCACGGAGGGGACAGACAAATCAAGTTCCTGGGAGGGAAACAGAGGAGGCAGATAACCGAGGGAAGCTTCGAAAGGGGACAGACCTGTGGCCGAGGATGGATGGGAGTTGTGGGCGTATTCGACCCAGACCAGGTATTTGGCCCAATCCGAGGTGTTCTGGGCGGCGAGACAACGGAGGGATGCTTCCAGCTCCTGGTTGACACGCTCAGCCTGCCCATTAGATTGAGGGTGGTATCCCGAAGAGAGACTGACTGTGGCCCCTAGGGCGGAACAGAAGGCTCGCCAGACCTGAGAGACAAATTGTGGTCCGCGGTCGGACACAATATCAGAGGGGATGCCGTGATTTCTGAAAACATGGTTCACCAATACGTAAGTGGTTTCAGTGGCTGTGGGCAGCTGGGGAAGGGGAACAAAGTGGACAAACTTGGAAAAACGGTCAATAATGGTGAGAATGACCGAGTTACCCTGTGACGGGGGAAGGCCGGTGACGAAGTCCAGAATGATGTGGTACCAAGGGCGGTTAGGCGTAGGCAGCGGGTGTAATAACCCTGCTGGAGGAGAGTTAGAAGACTTTGAGCGCGCACAGGTGGAGCAGGCGGCTATATACTCTCGGATGTCGTGGTTCATGGATGGCCAGAAAAACCGTCGACGCACCGGGTTGAGGGTCCGTGTAATACCACCATGACAGGCGATGCGGGAGGTGTGAGCCCAAGTGATGACATCTGACCTTAGAGAGGAGGGAACATAGAGAGTGCCAGTGGGAGGTGTAGGGTGATCAGGTTCCTCACCTTGCGCTTGAATGACTTTAGTCTCTATGTCCCAGGTCAGGCTGATGTTTCTAATTTTAAACTTCTTTAGTCTTTCTATTATTATGAAGCACTTTGGTGCCTTAAAGGAATCGGAAAATTGGCGGGATAGGGTGTCGGGTTTGATGTTGCGGCTGCCAGGTCTGTAAGTAATGGAGAAATTGAAACGGTTGAAAAATAAACACCAACGGGCAGAGCGAAGATAAGCCAGACTCTTATGATCTGTCCAAACTATGAAGGAATGAGCTGAGCCCTCCAGCCAGTGTCGCCACTCTTCGAGAACCAGCTTGATTGCAAGGAACTCCCGATTTCCCACATCATAATTGCGCTCCGCCAGGGACAGTTTCTTTGAAAAGAAAGCGCAAGGCTTGAGTTTCCCTGAAGATTCTTCACGCTTGGACAGAACAGCCCCCACACCAGAATCAGAGGCGTCCACCTCGACAACAAACTGTTTGGAGATGTCAGGCTGTATGAGGATGGGGGCTGAGACGAATAATTTTTTGAGGGTGTTGAAGGCGGTTTGAGCTGGGGGTCCCCAGAGGAATGGCTTGGAAGTGGAAGTGAGCTGGGTGAGAGGTAATTTCTAATGAACCGGCGGTAGAAATTGGCAAAACCTAAAAATTGTTGGATGGGATGAAGGGATGAAGGGGGTTCCCACTGGGAGCTGCAGTGATTTCTGTGGGATCAGGACGTATGCTGCCGGCTTCAAAGATGTAACTGAGGAACGGGCCTATACGCGACTTTTTCTGGAACAGTAACATTGGACATGAGAAGCTTCCCTGTTTCTGCTGCTCTCTGAAGGGGAGCAGGGATTAATTGACGTCACATCCAGACTGATGGCTTTCAGACTGCGAACTGCCCAGCGGCATCACAGCATGCGATGGCTCCACGCTGTCAGAATCCTTCAAAAAAGAGCCGGGGGTCTTGGCTATGACAAGCAGCTCTTCCTTTTGACCAGAGGACATCTAGATTTAAGTGGTCTCTTTCCTTTCTATGGTTCAGTTCTTGAAGCCTGGAGAGCTCTAAAGTTGATCCATGCTCAGGATGCCACTCCTGGACTGTGGATACTCGAAGAACCCTTGTTTTTTAACACTGTGATTGACTCTCATCTCTTGAATTTGTACTCTGTTAGATCAGCAGATAGACAGACAGACAGACAGACAGAGTACTTTATTAATCCCGAGGGAACTTGCATATCCATCCATTGCTACTCAAATACACAAACATTCAATAGAAGTTAAAAAGTAGATAAGTAATAAATAGTCATAAAATCATAAAATAATCACACTCACTAAAAACAGAATAAAAACAATAAAAATATAAGAGCAATAAAAAATAGAAGTAAGTAAAAGCATAAAAGTGGTAAAAAGTAGTTGCCCGTTTAGTGACTCCTCCTCATGCCCCCTCCCCTCCCAGGGGTATTGAACAGTCTAATTGCACTCGGTGCAAAGGACTTCCTGAGTCTTTCTGTGGAGGATGGCAGAGAGCGAAGGCGGTCGCTGAATGCGCTCCTCTGGTCACTAAAGAGTCCATGTAAGGGATGACCAGTGTTCTTCATGATGCTGTCCAGTTTGGACAGCATCCTCCGCTCTGCCACCACCTCCACTGTCTCCAGGCTCCGCCCCACCACACAGCCTGCCCTCCTGGTCAGACGATTCAGTTTTTTTATGTTCTTTTTGTTCGCGCACCCCGCCCCCAACACACCACCGCATAAGACAGGGCACTTAAAACAATAGACTGATAAAACATCAAAAGTGTGTCTTTATTTTAATGTGATTTATTAAAATTTTGTAAAAATCAAAAAATCTTTTTCTTTTAATACTGCAATTGCATTCTTCTTAAGAAAAAAAGCAGTATGTCCAAAGTTTACTCCTTGTCGCCAATTTAATGTCCATGATCCTTAAAAATAACGGACAACAGACTGCAACCAAGTACAGGGTTTATTTTCTGAACACGCATTGTTACATTTCTTTAGAACCTGTCAGTGTATGTTTTTCTTTTCCCCACTAGATGGGGTAGTTTCACACCAACCATGTCACACTAACGTGAACATCACAATTTTTTTTCCATTCATTTTCTATTCCGTTTTGTCCCTTTCGGGGTCATGGGGCTGCTGGAGCCTATCCCCGCCACATGTGGGCGAAGGCAGGGGACGCCCTGGACAGGTCCCCAGTCTGTCGCAGGGTAGAATATCCTCAATCACACACACATTCACTTTCACACTCACACCTAGGGACAATTTAGAGTGACCAATTAACCTATTAAGCATGTTTTTGGACGGGAGGAAGCCGGAGATCCCGGAGAAAACCCACACATGCACGGGGAGAACATGCAAACTCATTGATGTCTTGCTTCAGGTCCCCCCCATGGGACTTGAACCGGGGGCCTTCTTGCTGTGAGGCAAGAGCGCTAACCACTGCGCCACCGTGCAGCCCTCATCACAATTTTTAATACAATTACATTTGTGTGTGTATGTGTGCACTTCTGAATTATGAGACTGTTCTGGCCTCATACATTTGCTACTGAGGAAGTTTTGTTTGCAATGTGTTGCCATGAATATCACTTCGAACGTTTCCATTGACTATGAAATTGTGCAAAACAGATTTGCGATAATACGTTTTCCTGATGGAAATATATTGATTTCTAGAAAATTTGAATTGATCAAAAACCCTCTTAGAGGAGGTGGTTTTTAAGGCGTATGGATATGGACATATTTGCTGGAGCCCGTCCTGGCTACTGTTGGGCGAAGGAGGGATGCAGCCTGGACATGTCGCCAGCCTGTGGGCGCTACCCCAGAAATAAATAAAATCCGATTTCTAAACATCCTCTGTCTTCCGTGCACTGTAATGTAGGGATGGGTACCGTGCCCCGGTATTGAACCAGCTCCGGGGCCGCATTCTTCAAGACCGCAGTATCGTTAAGATCTGACCTGAACGGTTCTGCTATCGGTACTGGAAAGTTACTTTTTCTTTTTTGTGTGTCCCACAAAATATAAGCGTTATCTGCCATATTTAATTCACCAAGTCAGTCAATTTTCCGTTAATTAATGATTATATTAATTTCGGTATTCTTGTTGAAGCGGAGAGCTCTGTCTGTCTATTTGTGTGCACGGGGGGGCGCGTTCAGACAGCACGCGCCGCGCGCGCACACACAAGACAAGGCAGCGCACACACAGTCAGTGGCGATCTTGTAGGGGACACGTGAGCGCCCTAGACTAAGAACTAACGTTTCTGCGTAAAAATTATTACGTTTGCCTACCATGCTGTCACCTTGCTGCTACGATGACCGAATGTTGGCTGTTTGTGCAGAACAGGCTGGGGCAGCGGGAGGGGGGGGTGGGGGGCGTTGCACACGTAGCATACAACAAACAGGTAGAGAGGCGGGGCTTAGACTCACCGCTTATGATTCCAGACCCGCGACAAACTATCAGCTGCTTCCTAACACTTAATAATAATTAATGACTAATGATAGCTGTCATCCGTAAAATTAAGATCATTTATTGGGTTTACTGGATTTAAAAAAATAAATAAATAGAAAGGAGTCTGCATCAAAGTGAATTTGTTTCCATCATTTAACTTAACTTAACTTAACTTAACTTAACTCTGGTGTTTGACAGACAGAAAAGTCTATTCAAGGTTGTGGAAAATGGACAAAAGATCAAATGAAACATCACACTCATAAATAATAAAAACAATTAGATTAAATAATTAAATAAATATCCTGTCTGGAACATTCTCATGTATAAAGTAAATGTTTTTGTTAAAAAAACAATGTTGTTGCATAATGAGGAAATAAAACACTATATGTTCTTAATTTGTTATTTATTTATTTTTCGTCCTCAAAAAGTATTGATAAGAGTACTGTTAAAATACCGGATCAATAAGTAGTATCGATAAGAGTAGTAGTACCGTTAAAACCTTAACGATACCCATCCCTACTGTAATGACATATACGCAGACAGTAATGGGAAGGTTTCTGCTGTAAATCAAAGAATTGATCCCATCTGTGAACAATACTGTCTTTGTCTTAATTCTTAGTGTAAGACTGATCTGTTCATTAGAATCGTTTAATGTATAGGCAGAGGAAAAAAGCGGAATTAGGATACAACTCTGCTCGTTTTGAGCTCGGAGGATGTTATTTCTGACAGTGATGTGGATGATTCAACATCTGAAAGAACCATGAAACATCCAGAAAAGGAATTCATGTGTAACAAAGAAAAAGGCTCATGTTTCTAAATATCAATTGGTGAGAGTGAATTTTGATAAATAAATCAAATGACAAAAGCAGAACTGAATGTTATTTATTTATTTAGCATTCATGGCTTGTGACAAAAAAGCTGCTGGTGGAGTCTGAACAAAATGCATTTCAAATGTGGATCCCAGACGTGAGAATGAAAGTCCTTGTCTTTAGGCACTCATTTCCATCTTCACCTTATGTCTCTAATAAAGAACTGGCTTCTGCTTTCTTTCTGATGTCCTCTGAACCATCAGACCTGACGGGTCAACTTTCCAACTCTATCCTATCAAACTCATTGGGAATACCTGCTGTTGACATGGTCAATATTTGTTATGTGGGTTTATCTTTATTATTGTCTTAATTTTTGGGACAATGTCAAACTAATGGAAACGGTGTTTCTTCTCATTCATTATCACTAATCTGAAGTGGAACTTTGATGTCTTTCAGAAAAGGACTCATTTAAGCAACAATATCGCTGACTTATTGGGAGGGACATTCTCTGCTCTCCTTTCAGGAGTGACCCACTGCTCAGGAGCAAAGATTGTTAAATGGAGAACCTGCAACCCCAGGAAAAACAAAACACTGCAGAAAAGACTCAGCCTCCGGTCTTTGGACTGTTTTTGCTGGCATGCAATAGAAATAGTAGTTATAATATTAAATACACACAATAATAGCATCAAGAGAAGCCATCTAAACATAACTTGCATTATTATGGTTTATATTCTTGCTCTTAGGCTTGCATGCTGCAGACTAGGTTTGGGCGGACATTTGGCGCAGCGGTCTGACGGAGAGTGAACCCTCCACAGAGACCGGAATAAATGTGGAAGGACATTCCTGCTGCCAAGCGGCTTCAGATGTCAAACTTTATGCCCGTGGATTCTGACACGGGAAACCTCAGCTTTACAGATCAGCAGTCATTGACAAGCCTTTAACAAGTTTAGATCCTTCAGATGTACATATTTCTGTTGAGATTTAACAGGAATATGCAGACTGACAACGGGCAGATTTCTGCAGTTTGTAATCTGAAGATGATCACAAATACAAAGAATCAAGAAAAACTCTGATACATTAAATTCAAAGTATTTAAATCATTTGAACCACCTGAGCAATGCAAACAACAAACTACTTTAACAAGTAAAGAAAATGTCCTCAAAGAAAATGTGGGCCTCAGTCATGCATTAAAATCTGTGCAGCCTCATAACTGAAAGACATAACACATCTAAACCTCAGGAAGCAGAGAAATAAAGACTGCTTTTAGACATATAGATGTGCACGAGTGCTCGCTCCTGCACACTTTGACTGTAGACATGCCAGGGTGTATAAAGCCACACTATCTGTCAGTAATTGCTGTGCATGTTACGGGGAATCAAGATGACCCAAATGCAGGAACAGAGAAGCAAGTGAAGTGAGGAGAATTATTTAATATGACAATGAAATCCTCTCCAATGAACCAAGCCAAGTAAACCAGGAACATAGTGAAACAAATCAGAAACTACACTGCGACACAGACTGCTGAATCAGGTGAGCTTAAGTAATACAAGAAACCAATTAACTAAATGCAAGCAGCTGTGCACACTTCAGGAATGACAGGCGGGGAGGAGGAGTCCTCCAGGAGCCACAGCCAATCAACACACACAAAACAAAAGGAAAATGATCATTTGTGTCTAAAGTACAATGAAAATCACACATTCTAAAGTATTTTCACAGAATATAGGTATTATCATGTGTTTATACCAGCAGTCGTTAATATTGTAGCAACCTGGTGGTTGGCCCTGCCTTCAGCCCCAAAGGCTCATGGGAAGTGGGGAGCTTTTAGGTGAAACCTTGAGTCAGAGGGTTGTGAACTTAAGTGAATGGATGCTGTTTGGCTGCATGTGAGTGCTTGGAATAAACAGGCTGGATGCTGAAAAAGGAACATTGTCTCTCCTGCTTATTCTACCTGAGAATGTATGGGGTTGTATTGTATGTGGGGCATGGACAGCTCTCCAATAAAGTCATATAAGTCAGCTGTTGGCTTAAGTTACCCCACGAGAGTGACGATCTGGCTGTTACAATATATTTATCTCAAAATATTCTGAATAAAGCAAAAAGTAACTTCATTGATTCATTAATTAGTACTAATACTCCAACATAACATGAACTGTAGGAGATTTCTAGACCTGACCATCTCCCAACCACTGCAGACCACTGAATGACCTCATTTTGGTATCTGCAGAGGACATATGGGGATATCCACCATATTTGAAGGAGCAGGCTTTGGGATTTGTAGTGATTTAAAAAATGAAATTGGACAGGACATGGATTGGTTCTCTGGTCAAACCAAAGCCAAAGATTCTCACTGCTCCTCCACAAAAGAGCAGATGCCCTTAATGTCACCAGACTAGATGGTAGAAGGCAGCTTTCATGAGACAAACCCCAAAATGAGCCTCCAGTCCTGCAGAAACATCCCAAAAACCACAGACTGCAGACCGACATTTTTCCTCTGCAGTCCCTATAGATGTTAAAATCACAGTAAAAGATCAAAATAAAATTACAAATTTACATAACATAACATACATATACTAAACCACACATTCAGTAAAATTAGCAGATAATGTAAAAATAAATTGGTGATAAAACAATCCAAAACCAGACACATAGATGCACACAGGACAAGATGGTAGCTGGGAACCGGTGAGAGGAGGTCCACTCAGTGTAGACAGCTCTGACTGTCAATGAGCCATTTCTTTAACTGTGTTTTAAATGAATTATATGATTTGTAATAGTTAAGGGGATGAAGTTCCACTCAGTAGCAGCTCTAACAGAAAAAGCAGTTTGACCAAAAACCCTTGTTGTAAAGGGAACGGAACAGTCTCCTCTGACTGCACTCAGAGTTCTGCTGTGATCTGCTGTCCGGATGTTAACAAACTGATGAAGAGGAGGGGATGATGAGCCATGATGAGACAGAGATTTGAACACAGGCTGAGGAGGTCATAAAAACAACCCAAAACTTGACAGATGTGCACCCAGCTTACTGGAGATGGAGTTTGGTGCAGGATGTGAACCAGTTGATATCATCTGGAGAAATCTGTGTTGAGACCACCAGGTGCATGAGGACAGGTGAAGGACGCAGGTAAGTTTAGGTAGAAAGAAAGAAATAAAGAAGACAATTTAATATAAAAAAAGAGAAAAACTGTTGGCATTCATCTAAATACCTCAAAATAGTCTGAAGGTTTCCATCCTTTGGTGTTTGAGTGCAGCTTATGTCTGTTAAAATATTTTGTACTGGTGTGAATGTACAGTGATGGTTGTTGTTTAAGGAGCGGCTCATTTCTCAAAGAATGAAGGAGGTGGAAGAGCTCTGCTCAGCAGGAATGTTAAGGGTCTTGGATTTCAGATTCTGCTAAATATAACTCAGTGGATTCCCCCACGCAACACTCAAGTTTGAGTTTGAGTTTGAAATGTGAGCAACTTCACATCTGAAAAAGCCATAAAAATGTATGTTTGTAGGTTTACAAATTCTTTAAATGAAGATCAGTTTCAATCTTTACAGAAAGTTAATGCGTTTCAGTTTTTTTTTCTCCTTTGCATCTAAGTTTTTTTTTTCTTTACTTTTTTTTTGGTCATGCAAAAAAAAAGTAAAGAAAAGGAATAATGCTGGTCGCCCTGCTTGGCAAATGTTTCAATTTTAATGGTCAAATGTTTTTTAAAATAAAAATAAACGTTCTAGAAAGAGCACCAATAAGAGCATCAATAACAAAAAAAGAAAACAACAACTGTTCACCAGGGGCCTGTTTCACAAAGGAGGTTATGTGTAAACTCTGAGTGCATTAACCCTGAAATCAGGGAAACCCTGGGTTTTCCGTTTCAGAATCGGAGGTTTGTTAAACCAGAGAAAGCAGAGTAAGTCAAACCCGTTTCTGAAAGAGAGTTAACTTTTACTCGGAGTCAGTATCCATGGTTACTTATGCTGTGAACCTAACCTGGTCGGGAGCAGGTTTTATTCTCTAAACTCAAAGTTTCTGCCGGTCCCCTCCCCTTTTTAAAGACGAAGCGGTATATTTCGCTTCAACCTTCATCGCCCACATTTCCGTCACACGATCTAAGTGACAAGAATGGCTTGTCCTTTTTTGGAGGACCCAATAGAGGAGGAGGCTGCATTAATTCGTAGAGAATTACATTTACGTCGTGCGAGGATTTTGAGACCTCGACTCGATGTTTTGTCATTTACCCGTACGTTTTTGTTTGAGCGTTACCGTTTTTCGTTGCAGTCAATCACATATATAACATGAAAACAACATTAGATATTGCTATGTAGATGTTTCATATGTCAAATATATTTATACTTCATTTTTAGCTGCTGCCATGTTCTTTTAATTCCTGCAGGATTGCATCTACATGAAAATGACATCAGGGACATTGAATTAGATTAATGTAACAATTACTTTTTGGAAACACAATTTACTAGCACTGCTTACTTTCTTAATCCCATATAAACCTATACCACTTGATCAATACAAGGGTAGTGTTGCAGTGTGTGTGTGCTGAGCGGGGTGCGATCCACGAGAGACAAGGGGAGGGGCGATTGCAGGTGCTGATGGGGGGGAGGAGGACGGAGCGGAGAAGTCCTCGCGCAGCGAAAGGTTCAACAGTAGACAA